>OX438762.1:45558372-45774487 GCA_949316455.1 Acleris holmiana | reverse complement strand
ATGCTTTTGTCAATGCGAAACGCGCTCTGCTAAGCGAGCGCGTGCTCGCCCACTATGAGGAAGGGCGGCCGCTCGTGCTCGCGGTCGACAGCAGCGCCTACGGGCTCGGCGCCGTGCTGGCGCACCGCTACCCCGACGGCGCCGAGCGGCCGGTCAGCTGCGTATCTCGAACTTTAAACTCGGCTGAAAAAGGGTACAGTCAGCTCGATAAGGAGGCGCTAGCGATATTTTTCGGAATAACGCGGCATCACCAATACCTGTACGGGAGAAAGTTCGTGCTACGCACTGACCATCAGCCGCTAAGTTACATATTTGGCGCCAAGGGAGGCATACCGCAGACAGCCGCGAGCCGGCTACAGCGCTGGGCGGCGCGACTGGCCGCGTATACTTTCACAGTAGAATTTGTAAGGTCGAAGGACAACGGGCCCGCGGACGCGCTTTCGCGCTTACCATTGCCGCACGAGGGCCGTCCCATGTCAGAAGCATTCAGTTATATAAATCTAATTGAGGAGTCATTACCCGTAAATTTTACTGATGTATCGAGAGAGACTAAAAAGGATCGGGTGTTAAATAGAATTGTCGGTTTTATTATGTTCGGTTGGCCGTCGGTACCGACTTGCGAGGACGAAAGGGTGTATTTTGCTAGAAAAGACGATTTAAGTATAGACCTAGGGTGTTTAGTGTACCGGTTTAGAGTAGTAATTCCCCTTAAATTAAGGGCAATGGTTTTAAAAGAAATTCACGAAGGACACTTGGGGGTTATTAAAATGAAAAATGTTTCACGAAATTATGTGTATTGGCCGAGTCTTGATAAAGACATCGAGGCGGTGTGCCGGGACTGCGAGGCGTGCCGCGCCGTGCGCGACGCGCCACCGCGCGCGGCGCTGCACCCCTGGGAGTTCCCGCTGGCCCCATGGCTTCGAATTCACGCGGATTTCGCCGAATGTGGGGGTAAGAAATACCTAATTGTAATAGACGCGCACTCGAAGTGGATCGAGGTCGTTATGATGGGTCGCACCGATGCCGACACTACGATTACCGCGTTCCGGTCTATTTTCGCGAGATTCGGTCTGCCCTCGCAACTCGTCACCGATAACGGCCCACCATTTATGTCTACAGAATTTAAAAAATATTGTGATGGTAATAATATTAGGCACGTGACTTCAGCACCGTATCGACCACAGGGCAACGGAGCTGCGGAGAACGCGGTAAAGACAATTAAAAAAGTTATTAAGAGGGCGCTATTGGAGGGCGAGAGCGTACCGACTGCGCTGAATAAATTTTTATTTCAATACCGAAATTGTGAGCATGCAACAACTGGCGTTTCTCCAGCCGTAGCCCTGGTGGGACACCGACTGCGCGGACGCCTGGACGCGCTGCGCCCGGACCGGGCGGCCGCGGCCCGCGCCGCACAGCAGCGCCAGGCGGCCGCAGCGGGCGGCGCGCCTCCGCGCGACCTTAGTACCTTAGTAGTAGTAGGGTAGCTCATAAGTTTAAAGATAAGTAATGCGGGTGGATCAATAAACCAGTCAGTTCCTAGAGCTTGCCTTTTACTTACGTAGCACATTTAACAATCTGGTCAATGATACATTATTTTTATTAATAGTCCTATTGATTTTACTATTCCAGGCCTCTACCACGTTATTCGTACGGTGATGTTCCGAGTATATGCACCATTCGTCAATAAATTTTTCGTTTTTCATCCAATATTTTTGCATGTAGTTTATAAATTTATTTACTTTTGATAGGTCCGGACATTCATCTTGTATATATTTCCAACCATCCGTAATCATCTCTCGCGGCAATAGTGGTAACGCACTACAAAGGCCTACGACTCGTTTTTCAATTTTTTGTTTTAGCCCCAGAGATTTGGACTTCCTCCATAGACTGTTAGTCATGTGATAATAACATCTTCTTATTGTAATATCAGGGAAAAAATTACGAATTGCATTTGTAGATGCAGTTTCAAAATCAGCATGAATTCTAGTAGGCTTCCACGCTGGTATTTGTGATGTTATAATGTCGAACAGTGCAAAATATGTTACTTCTTTCTTGTCACTTAATAAAGAATAAACTAGAGGAACTATGTTTGTGGTTGATAATGAACTACCCATATTTCCATGTATCGTAAATAATTGTCCAAATGGCTTGGGGCAGCTAGCGAATGTTCCATCTATAAAAAACTCTGACAGCTGAGTTAACATATTTTTGGCTTCTTTTGAAATGAATACCAGTATTCGGGAGCTTCCATTATAATAGTCTCCAAGCAGATAAGGTAAATATTTTTTTTGGGCTTCGACTTCTTCTAAATTACGAAAAACAGTTTTTGAAACTCCTAAAGACTTATTTCTTTTATCATACATTGCTGTTTTACAACTACTCAGAGATGGCACTTTGGAAATACAATCATAGCCTTTATCTTGTAACGGGACAATAGTATCGTTATAAATTTTGTTTATAGTAATGTCTGTTGTACTTGCAAGAATATGTGCTTCGTGTTTTTTTATCGCTACATCATTTTTTGCGAAATCCGGTACACAGCATTCTATATGACTTGCTGTTTTAATTATTTTTTCATTCTGCAAAACAATATCAATCAAATCAATATATAAGATAACGAAGCGACAACTTAGCAATATAAATTTGGTGAGTGCAATCGGTACGAGTACTACTTTCAAATGTAAACATAGTGATAGGTGCTTACCTGTAAGGTTACAGAACCAGTACATTTATTTTTATTTTTCAAGCTACATTGCCAAATAACATTTCCGTTTTTGTACAATTTGTGTTTAAAATATTGAAATCCCTCATAAAGTAGTACAGTTCCATGTTTTCTAGAAATAAATTTCAGTTCCGATTCACAGACTTCCAGTATTATCAAGAAATTCAATTATAATAAATGAAGTTCAATTGGCAGATTATTAGAAATTTTGTTGTTTTTTATGTCACTTGTCACAGTTAAAATTATTTCTGGCACCATAGAGTTCGAACAACATAAAGTACGAGTACATAATACTACAGTTGCAGTTACAGGATAATTGTGTTAAAGACAACAATTATTTATAGAGTGATATCTAAAGGGAAATTAAGTAGAGCTACCTCACTGCATGGTTCTGCATTCAGTGGTACGACGAGGAATGACAATTCCTTCTCGTGCCACTGGTGGAACAAGTTGGTGGCACGACGAGGAATAAGGGAAAAAATCGAATAGTCTATTCAGTAAATTGGCCGCACGAGCTCTTTTACGCGTCTCAGTAATATGCAGTGGTAGACGCACTGCATATTACCGACGAGCTATGTTTAAGAATATTTTTTTCAAAAACTTTACTTAGTGCTGACAGTATCGAAATGGGTCTTAAGTTTGTGGGGTCTATTTTTGCCCCTGACTTAAACAAGGATATAAATCTTACTGTGTTTCATAAGATCGGGAAACACTTCAATATCGACACACTCGTCAAATAAAGCAGCTAGATAAGGTGCAGTTAACTCTAAGATGGACTGAAGTACTGTTACAGAGAGGCCTTTTTTAGATTAAGTGACCTTTTTTTCTTTTTAGGGTTCTGTAGCCAAATGGCAAAAAACAGAACCCTTATGGATTCGTCATGTCTGTCTGTCTGTCCATCCGTATGTCACATCCACTTCTTTCCGAAACTATAAGAACTATACTGTTGAAACTTAGTAAGAAGATGTAGGTATTTTTTGAACCGCATTAAGATTTTCACACAAAATTAGAAAAAAAAGCAATAAACCCTCCACAGAACTGAAACCCAATAAAAAAATTTCATCAAATCGATACGTGTGGGGTATCTGTGGATAGGTCTTCAAAAATGACATTGAGGTTTCACTATATTATTTTTTCAAAACTGAATAATTAGCGCGAGGGACACTTCCAAAGTGGTAAAATGTGTGGGAGACACACATTTTACCACTTGTCCTCGTTTGTTACTGTCAGGAGAAGGTTCTTATGAAAGAAAATAATAATAAATCCACCGGGAAGGTCAGAAATTTGCAGCGGGGCGAAGCCGCAGGCGGGCCGCTAGTTTATTATAGAAAGGAATGCCTACAAATGATTTATAACGACAGTTAGTGTCAGTGTTCAGTTAACTACCAACTTATCAAACAATCAGCCCTTACTCCTACGCGACGACGCTTGGATCAAAATATTAAAACCTACTTATAATTAAACTTATAGGGCCACTACTTATTATTTTTTACTTTTTAGAGGTCTATTACGGACTGTTGAGTCGGGGTTTTATAAATTTCTCATTTCGTAAACATAACCTATGTTACAGATGGTACAGTTTTGAGATAGATCTCTATGTTTTGCCACCACTTACATCTTCACCCAGAAATGTTTTTCTCTTAAAGACGGCTTCTTGTCGAACGGTCGATCGATCGAGCGAAGCACGTTCAAAAATGTTTTTTGTACGCTCTGATGAGATAACAGGAACTCAAAGTGGTTAAGATAAATACGGAGTTTGTAAAATACTAATAATCTCTCAGGATTATATTATTAATTGCATTATCAACAACATTTGTTCGAAGACTTTTGATAATTCATCATATTTGACTATCATACAAAAATAAAAATCGTTTAATTAGTTATTGTAGCACGGTTGTACACTGTTTCATAGACAATTTTTGTATAGAATTTCGGCTCATAGAAAATGTTTATCATATTATTAGTTCATAGAATAATCAATACGCAGAATACTTACTTACTTAAAAAATATTGAAATTATATATTTTTGTTATAAAAAAAATCAATGCTTTGATAATCATATCAAAGCATTGAATATCAAACCAAATATTCTTGATCCACATATTATTTCGTTAATGTAAAACTTATTACCCAGAATACCATTTTATCGACAAACAGTTTCTAAACGTAATTCAAACCTTTGAGAAAACGCATACCCTCCTTTAAAATTACATCACCGCGTTCACAAAAAGAGTGCGGGTAAATTCCAGTCATGCAGGAAAAAGAAAATTCATTAAATTAAATTAACCTAACCTAACTTAATCTGCCCTATTGAGGGGTAAGGGGGGAGAAAGTTGAGAGAGGGGGGAGGATGAGTGGTGGTTTTTGAAGGAGAGGCATACCTGTCAGCAATTCGATGAAGCCCCGCTTTGCGGGGCTCCGTCTCCCCTTCCCCCCTTTTGTGCTCTGTCTATGCGCCCTTGTTTTGAAGATACTCATTTCATAAAAAGTATCTTCACAGATAACCTGAAATCAACACGGGTTCAGAAGAAAATACCTTTCTATGCAACGATAACTCTGCGAAGTGATACGTAAAACAAGGGGACACGAAAAATACAACGATCAAACAACATTATTAAAAAAAAAATCTACTGTTCGATTAGTTTGTTTAATAAAAAAGAGAGATTATAAATTATATCTTAAATTATTCTTTTAATTATATTTCTGTGAAATATGTTTCATTGAAGTAAATAGTCGTTGAAACAATAATATTGTTAGTAAAAATACAAGAACCAAATATTATATGAAAAATTTCTATGAATTTTTTGTCTGCGAAACAAGGGAACACCCTTTAGCACCAACAGTCAATAAAGAAATGCAGAGCGAAACGTAGTGTATATATTACTAGAGAGGACGCCCGCGACTTCGTACGCGTAGAATTAGTTTCCCGTTACTCCTCCTGTTTTAACCCCTTAGAGGATGAATTTCCAAAAATCCCTTCTAAGTGTACCTCTAGGATATCCAAAGGATATTCCCTCCTAATTTCAAGTCCCTAGGTTGATCAGCCATTCGTTTATTTTTTAATATGTAGTAAGTACCTGGGCGTCCGATCTCTACTCGGGTGTATATGGACGACACTATTAAATCACAATTTTATAGTATCGGCTATATATGCCAAATATCTCGTTTATCACTATTCCCTCGGAAACTGTTAAATTTTCCAGAATAAAAAATAGTCTATGTCCTTCCCCGGGATCTTACTTATCCCCATACCAAATTTCTTATAAATCGGTTCATTAGATCCATAGATTACCCCCTACAACCTCACAAACTCACAAACTTTATTATTTAGGTACACTTTATTTTTTCTTCGTATTTCAACTTTTTTAATTTTTAGCATATAATTTCATTTCCTTGCAGTATATTTAAACTACTCATTAAAATCAAAATGTTACGCATTTTCGTATTAGGTACTCATAAAATCAACAGCATTTTTTTAAATAAAATTTTGATACCTACACAACAAATTGTACATATAAAATAAACACGAAGAAAAAATGTTTCTATGCAAAAAAAAGCTTAATGAAATTACGACAATATTTTTCACTCAACCCTAACGGTAGACATTGATTGATGGTCGGAGTTGTTAACATCCTTCTTGATCCTGATAGGGTTGAAACACGGATGTTTTTATGTACACGGATATGCGTATCACAATTAATTTAAAACGTGATGCTATGCAGAATTGTGCAGTAGGTTTTATATTTGCACGCATTCACTGCTTACAATGTTTATCAAAATTTCGCTAGGTGTCGCATTTTTTATAATATACAGAGATTGCATAATTTCACTTGAAGTTATCATGTTAAGAAAACTTAAATAAATTGAAAAAAAAAACCATTTTTATCCAACTGTAATTTAGTTAAAACCTAGCTATATGTGGATTAACCTAGCTAACCTAGTTTGTCAAATTTCATGATTCTATTTCAACGTAAAGTTTGGGTTTGCCAGAAATAAAACAAGTGACATTAATGGCCTTTTTCATTTTGTTTAACTTGAGACATCTTCCCGTTCCAGTTAAAAAAGGTTTTGATAGATGCACCAAAGGACAAAACACAGACGGATAACAAAGCGGTTAAAAGGGTTGCGCTTTTCCTATTAACCCTTATTAAATACATTTAAATTGTACTTTATCATAAAAACCGATATTTAAATATTATTGTCGGTTAGGCATCCCTAAAAAGTTATTTTTTTCATAACCCGTTATGTTTTTTGTTTAAAAACTTTGATTAAAAGTAAAAACCTGGTAACTTGAAAAAAAAAGAGTGGCTGTTTTGATTTTTCTTTATTACTTTTTCTAAACTTACCTTATATCTCAGTGCATTTACTTGTGTCAGTCGGCCGAAACTTCGAGCACGCTCTGGATCTTGTTTGATTGATTGTGATTCTTCTTGTCATTATGAGTATCGTGCATGCCATTTTGCTTTATGTTTGAAGGTATTTAGGGATATTAGGGATTTTCTTTTTATAAACTATCAGAATGGCTTCATTCAGCCGATTGACATTTAAGAGTTAGCGGTTGTTGGCAGGTGTCACAGCATTCGAATTCGATCATTGGTTCTTGAGAAGCAGGCGATTAAAGTGTTTATACCAACTAAAATCATCTAAGATGGCACTTTCCGTAGAAAATTAGTTATTAATTGTTGATGTTTATGTTTGTAGTACTTAACGGCTTTGGAACCCTACACTGAGTATGGTCCGTATTTTTTTTTCTTCATTTTGTAGCCGTTTTTTCGTGATTTTGTACTTTAATCGGGCCAATAATCCCATGTAATATTCGTTATTTATATTTTGCCCCTTATCAAGGAAGTCGATAAAGATTATTCCATGCGCATCCACAATATAGAGGCCATAATCTTACAGATTTTTGTGTCTTAGGACGCTTCAGGCGGCTTTCACCAGCCGCTCTCTCGCCTATTAGATTCCGGAGTGAAATGGTGTATCCATGTTTCATCCATTGTCACATACCGACGTAAAGTATCCTTTTTTTTCAACAGCGCCAAACAGCGCTCTGAATCATTGATTCGTTGCTGCTTTTGATAATTTGTTACCCACTCTGAAAAAAGCTTTTTCATGGCCAATTTTTGATGTAAAATAGTAGAAACACTACCAGTTGAAATCTTCACTATCTTAGCTATCTCGCGCACTTTTACCTTTCGATTTTCCGTTCCAATTTTTAGAACTTGGTTGATATTTTATTGAGTCACTGCATCATTTGGACGACCTGAGCGTTTAGCATCATTTGTGTCCATACGATGAAATCGGCATACGGTCGACAAATGGTTGGCTTAGCGGAACAGAATCCGGATAACATTTTATAAGCCACTGCTGTGCTTCAACGGTATTTTTTCCAATTTAAAAACAATGTTTTATCATCACACGAAACTGGTTTTTTGCCATTGTTTCGGAATAACAAATGTAGAGTTACTTAAATATCTGTTACTAAATACTTTAAGCTTGATTAAAAAAAAAATGGCACTTGATTTTGATGGTCAGTAATTTCCAAAAAATCTTAAGAGTTTTAATATATGCGGCTTTTCCAACTAAGTTTCTGACCGGTCAATTAAGGCAAGCCAGAGGTGAGGGTCTGTTCCTCGTCATCATTCACTCCAGTCGGCCGATGCAGGCAAGCGTGAGGTGAGGAACAGAACCTTCCCTCGGGAGCACTCAGGACCGTGATGACGCTACTCACCAACAGCTCACCACTGGCTGTCCTGAGGTCGTCAATTCCCTACGCCAATATAATAATAATTTTAAATGCGACAGTGTGTTAGTTTTTTGTTCCTTCTTAACGGGTCCTTGCCTTTTAGCAATCGATGGGAAACTTATCACAGAGATGGTTAATATTGACATAAGGTACTTTTTATCTCGGAAAATACAACGGCTAAACAACGCGAATATCTTGTAAAATTCATATTTAAGACATCTGTCGGTAATAAAATAAATTGGTAAATATGCCAGGGTTAAAATACTTAAAATTTTCCAGTCCAAACTCGTACATTGTTATGTTAGATTTAAAAACGAAGCTATTTTTACTCTTAGTGTAAAAAAGAAAAAAATGACAAAATTTATCATGTAATAATTAAAAATTGCGCCATTACCTATGTATTTATGAGTAGTCGAAGATAAGCTTGGCACGTCACAAACTTGAATTGATTATTAAGTCTCTCAATACGTAAAAGTAATCTTGTGCCGCCAATTTTTTTTTGTTTTAAATTATTCACTAGTCTTGCAAAAGCGATCTTGTTTTCGTGAGTCCTCGAGGCGTAAGGCAAAGCGAAAATACGTAATAATGCGATAATATCAAGTAAATGATCCGTGTCATTTCCTGAGGGATCCTGCGATAGCATCACTTGCAAAATCCCTGTTTTCTTTTTCCAGTGACTTTGCTTCGATTAACGAACTAGTTGCCTGTGGAATTCAAAGTATGCACATTATAGTTAATTAGAATGACAAGAATCATGAATTTAATTTAATAAAGTCTTATTTTCATTAGTTTTTTATAACAAAGTAATGATTTGTAATCTTTATTTCTCGTGATCACAAAACAACACTATCACAATGCGTGACGGCATATTACTAATTGTTATTTGTCACTGTCAGTGTTATCCATGGAGGAAATAATCACCTGGAATGTTTACTCAGTATAAATGTTCACACAAAATACTTAATTTAAAGAAATAATAATGTAAGCTTTAACTTCGGTGTTTTCATTGTAAAATCAAAGGCTCAGGCCTGACATATGCGTTTTCCTAAAATGTACAATTTAGAAAACGTCTGCGTTCTCACAATGTTAGCACTTCTATTTTGTCAGCTTTCTCAAAATGACTGGTATTTAAAATGTGTACAGTCTCAGGAAGCCGAATAGACGGCTTGATGCTTACTTTCCTTAAATATTAGCATTACCATAAGTTTTGCTTTTCCATTATGTTCACTTTTGTACGTAGTCTGGTCATAAGTTCTGTCACACGGTTCGAATTTCGAAATTTGAACTCTGGCTAGAAAAATAAGTATCAGATTTGAATTTCGAACATTTAGTATATATAAAGAAAAAAAAAATATTGCCGCCATTTTCAAACATGGAGTGGACGCAGACAGAAGACCGTGTCGCTGTTATCGCATTACACCGCTGTGGTTACGCACCAAACCAAATTTTCAAACTATTACAGAATTTGAAAATCACGCTAAGGTTCGTATATCGTACCATTAAAAGATACCGGGAAGTCTGTCGAGGATAGAAAGAAAAATAGGCATCTACGCTCGGTTCGGACTAAAGCCGTCATCAAAGCCGTAAAGGAACGAATACGAAGAAATCCTGTGCGTAAGCAAAAACTTTTAAGTCTTCAGATGGGTATAAGCAGACCCACGATTAAAAGGGTGATTAATGAAGACTTAGGACTTCGGGCTTATCAAAAAAACCGCACATCTTCTCAATGCTCGTCTGAAAAAAATTTGGCTTCAAAGATCGCGAGTACTCTTAAAGCGGTACGCGGGTATAAAATACCGCGAAATCCTATTTTTTAACGAAAAAATTTTTACTGTGGAGGAAACATTCAATAAGCAAAATGATAGAGTTTACGCAACGACTAGTGAAGAAGCGAGCAGGCGTATCCCCCGCGTCCAACGTGGCCACCACCCGTCATCGGTCATGGTTTGGCTTGGAGTGTCATATTTAGGCCTAACTGAAGTGTTTTTCTGTGAAAAAGGTGTAAAAATTAGTGCCGCTGTGTATCAAAATACCATCCTAGCAAACGTTATGGAACTTCTTTCACGTACAATGTTCAATAACAGACACTGGGTAATCCAGCAAGATTCTGCACCGGCTCATAAAGCAAACAGCACACAATCCTGGCTCGCTAGTCGTAAAATTGACTTCATCCGTCATCAGGACTGGCCCTCCTCCAGCCCGGACCTGAACCCCCTGGATAACAAAATATGGCAACATCTGGAGCAGGAAGCGTGCTCTAAACCTCACCGGAATTTGGACTCTCTGAAAGCATCCATCGTCAAAACAGCGGCACAAATCGACATAGAAGTCGTGCGTGCAGCTATAGATGACTGGCCGCGAAGGTTGAGAGCATGTATCGAAAATCACGGTGGACATTTTGAATAAACGTTTAGTTATTAAAAAGCTTATTTTATCACCTTTCGATTGGTATATATGTAGGATTGTGGGACTAGCCCTATCTGAAACGTGTCGAAGAGTGAATGTGATGCATGACCGAGAGTGAAGGGAGATAGAATGAATGGGAACGGAATGAACGGGTCTCTGAAAAGAAAGATGGGAACGGTGTAAGATGAAAAATTATGGATAAAGTTTGTTAAAATAACGTTAAATAGTTTGTTCTAAATAAACGAAGTTTCTTTACACTGGACTACTCATTTCGATCCCACATTTGTGGGGGCTCGTCCGGGATCGAAAGGAAAGACGCGGGAAAAGACGCCAACGACGAATGCGCTGGTGTGCAGAGGTAACGAGGTGGTTGTCATTGCACGCAGCACAAAAATAACGACGAAGACGAGTCCAGAGCAACGACGAGAGAACGCCGGCCGAGTTTCCAGCTTTATTTGGAGAGATTAATAGCAGATGGCGAAGGATCTATCTCCCGATGTGCAGACGTCAGCGTCAGCGACAGGGGTTGTTGCAATGGCGGCGCCTAATAGCATGATGTACATGGAAGACCTCGTGCGAAAGTTTAGTGGGCAAGACAAGTTTTACTCGGTCTCGCAGTTTACCCAGGATGTAGACGACAACGCTGAAATATTCGCCTGGACAGAGATTCAGCAACTCATAGTGGCGAGGCGCAGCCTCACGGGTACGGCGGCTTTGTGGCTAAAATCGGAACGCCCGTTTAAGACCTGGAAAACGCTAAAACAAGCTCTTCACAAGGAGTTTCCGGATGCCATTGATAGTAAAACGGTTCACGAAATGATGAGGGCTAGGAAAAAGAAGAAGGACGAGAGTTGTTTAGATTATATGCTCGTCATGCGTGAAATGGGCAAAAGAGGAAAAATGCCCGACTATACCGCTGTCAAATACATAGTCGATGGCATACCAGATGTCGAGACGAACAAGATTATGTTGTATGGAGTTACATCTTACGCCGACCTAAAGGAGAAACTTAAAATCTACGAGGCCATTAAGGAAAAACTTAAACCGGTGCATCACAGCGAATTGAGGAATGGCCGTCCAAAACACACGGAAAACCAAGTAACTAAGAGGTGCTACAGTTGCGGGGAGGTCGATCACATGTCAAGTGCGTGCCCACATAAGCAGCAAGGTGCAAAATGCTTTAGATGCAATCAGTTTGGGCATATTTCACCGCAATGTTCGTCGAAATCAGTTCCTAAAATTATAAGTAAAAATAATCTGCCAATGCCCAAGCAAATGTGTGTTCATGTGAATGATTCACACGTGCCATCGAGTGAAGTTAGTCATTTTTACGATCACGCTTCACCAAATGACCATAACGAATACGAAGTGACTGGATGCAACTTCATGTCAGATCAAGCATCATTCAAGATGGCCGACACTGCCGAGATGATGAACGTCAACCAAAATGTAAACAAAGAACCGGCATCGAGTCGTAAACCGATGAAAATCATCTCGATATTTGGAAAAAATATTAACGCTCTGATTGATTCCGGCAGTGACCTTAATCTGATTTCGGAAGACTGTTACTTGTCATTGTGTGCTCCGGAGTGTGTAAGGCACGAGATATCGTTTACGGGACTCGTTTCAACGCAAGTGAATTCGATAGGTTATGTTTCAGCAAACGTTGTTGTCGACGGGGAGTGTTTTGGAAGTGCAAATTTTTACGTAGTGCCTAAAGACGTTATGCCGTTTGATATAATTTTGGGTCACGATTTTTTGTGTAATGTAACTTTCATAATGGATGGCAGTCGTGTACTTTTGCTAAAAACTGACAAAAATTGGTTGCATTGTTTTATGTGTGCTATGTGTGTCTCTTCTGATGTTGTAGGGTTTGTTGCGGATCCGAGATTAAGGCGAGAGGTAACGCAGCTGGTGGAATCGTACCGTCCAGAGAAGACGCGTGAGGCTCCGATCGAGTTGCGGATCGTGGTAAAGGACGATATCCCTGTAGCGCAGCGACCGCGGCGCTTGGCTATTGTGGAACAGAAGGAAGTAGAGCGGCAAGTCAAACAGTGGCTGCATGATGGAATCATACGGGTAAGCTTTTCCGAATATGCCTCGCCAATGGTTTTAGTACGCAAAAAGGACGGCAGCATTAGAATCTGTATTGACTATCGACAAATTAACAAGAAAATATTGAAAGATGAATAACCCTTGCCGATCATTGATGATCATTTTGACAAACTAGTAGGAGCCAAGGTGTTTAGTACAATAGACTTAAAGAATGGATATTTCCATTTAAATGTTCATGAGGACTCTGTCAAATATACCGCCTTTGTCACACACAATGGGCAATATGAATTTCTGAAAGCGCCATTTGGTCTGTCCATATGCCCTAAAGTGTTTACTAGGTTCATTACTATCATATTCCGTGATCTAATTGATCAGGGGCATGTCTTAATCTTTATTGATGACGTGATTATAATTTCAGAGGATGAATTGAAAGCAGTGGAAAGATTAAAGGAAGTGTTGTTGCGAGCATCACAATATGGTTTGGAAGTAAATTGGAGTAAGTCACAGCTTGTACAGAGAACAGTGGAGTATCTGGGTCATGTAATAGAAAATGGGAAAGTGAGACCATCACCTGACAAAACTGATGCTGTGATAAGATTTCCACAACCCGCAACATTAAGGCAGCTTCATAGTTTTGTTGGCCTGACGTCATATTTTAGGAAATTTATACCAAACTTTGCATATATCGCCAGACCACTAACTGATTTGCTAAAAAAAAATACTACTTTTGTTTTTGAAGAATCCCATAAAAATGCATTTGAGGAGCTGAAACTGAAACTAGCAAGCAAGCCTGTCTTGAAAATATTTAACCCTGAATTGCACACAGAGCTGCACACGGATGCTTCTCAGGTAGCTTTTGCTGCGGTTCTGATGCAGTGCTGTCCTGATGGTGGCCAGTTGCACCCCAAACACTACATGAGTAAAAAAACAAATGATGCTGAAAAAAAATACACAAGTTACGAATTGGAGGCTTTGGCCATCATAGAAGGTATCAAGAAGTTCAGGCAGTACCTGTATGGTATCCGGTTTAAGATTGTCACAGATTGCCAAGCATTTGAAATGACGTTGAAGAAAAAGGATTTATCAACAAGAGTTGCTAGATGGGTTTTGTTTCTTCAGGAGTATGACTATACAGTGGAACACCGTTCGGGGTCTCAACTAAGGCATGTTGATGCATTGAGCCGCTCACCATATGTGGGGGTAATAACACGTGACCTTCATGAGCAGATACGAAGGGCCCAAGCTCAAGATGAGGGGCTAGTAGCTATTCTTGAGATTCTTAAGAACCGATCGTACCTGGATTATATAGTGGAAAATGAAGTGTTGTACAAAGGAATGCAACTAGTAATACCTAAGGGAATGGAGACTGATATCATCAGAAAAATCCATGCCAATGGCCATTTTGGTAAGAGGAAAATGTTAGAGTTCATTTCCAAGGACTATTATATTCCAGACCTGGCTAAGAAAATTGAAGAGTTCCTTGTGACCTGTATCCCATGCCTGCTGGCCATGAAAAAGGCTGGAAAACCGGAAGGGTTCCTTAACTGCCTAGAGAAAGATGGTATTCCCCTGTGTACAATTCACTGTGACCACATTGGTCCACTATCAGAAACGAAAAAACTGTATAATTACATGCTTACAGTGATTGATGGATTTACTAAGTTTGTATGGATTTTCCCTACAAAAGGGACGACGGCAAAAGAGACAATAGATAAACTGCGCATACATCAACAAGTTTTTGGTAACCCTTCACGGATTATCACTGACAGAGGGGCTGCATTCACCAGCAATGAGTTTAAGGAATTTTGTTATGAAGACAATATTGAACACGTTACTATAACAACTGGCATACCACGAGGGAATGGACAAGTGGAAAGGATTCACCGTGTCATGATTTCCGTTTTAACCAAACTTTGTGTTTCAGATCCGGGACAGTGGTATAAGCACGTCGCACGGCTGCAAGTGGCATTAAACAGTACCTACCAACGTAGCATTAATACGACGCCATTTGAGCTCATGCTAGGTACTAAAATGCGCACTAAAGCGGACATAGAAATTTATGACTTACTTTTACAGGAAGATAGAGCCAGCTTCATGGAAGCCAGGAATGATCTGCGGGATGCTGCAAAAGTCCAAATTCTCGAGGTCCAGCAAGAAAATAGATGCACCTACAACCGGAAACGCAAGCCTAGTACGAAATATAAAGTTGGAAACCTGGTGGCAATAAGAAGAACACAATTCGGAGTTTGCCTAAAGCTGAAACCAAAATTTCTGGGACCTTATCGTGTAGTCGCAGTAAAGGGGAATGACCGTTATGACGTCCAGAAGGTGAATAGCCTAGATGAGGGACCCAACAGGACTTCGACATCAGCTGACTATATGAAGAGTTGGCCCACTCATTAGTCGGGTAAACACGCACACATAAGGTACCTATTTTTATTTTTTGTCAGATTTAATTCGTTATTGTCACAGCGTACGACTGCCACACCATCCTCCTCTGTCTGGGTACTTACCTTATTCCATGTGGATTAAGGGAAAAGAAAAATTGTTTGTATTCTTGGTGCCAAGCATGACATGCATCTATCTATAGCTCACTTTATGAATCATGTGTTCTGAACTCCCAAGTTGTGTACTTCCTTGCTGCTATTTACAACGCCTGTTTATTACAATACGGATAGGGGATGGCTTTTGATATATTTCTCGTTTGTTTACTTTCATAGGGCTTCCTATAGTGGCATTTCTGAATTTTGTGTTACTATTTTTTAAGCTGTATACGTCTTTGCCGACTTATAAATTGTGTTTTTGTTATCATGGGTGCGTTTGCTTAGGCTATGGTGTGTGAATTTGAATTAGTCTGTATTCTCTAGCTATACGTATACACCCTACTTGTATGTCTGAGGACAGCCATACCTGTAGAATGGCCGAATGTAGGATTGTGGGACTAGCCCTATCTGAAACGTGTCGAAGAGTGAATGTGATGCATGACCGAGAGTGAAGGGAGATAGAATGAATGGGAACGGAATGAACGGGTGTCTGAAAAGAAAGATGGGAACGGTGTAACATGAAAAATTATGGATAAAGTTTGTTAAAATAACGTTAAATAGTTTGTTCTAAATAAACGAAGTTTCTTTACACTGGACTACTCATTTCGATCCCATATATATATTATAAAAATAATTATTTACTAGTGGTTTGTGGACAGAACTTATGACCCGACTATCGTCTTATTTTGTTTGATTTCCTATAATGTCTGCTGGATTTCAAATCAATGTTCTAAATTGAAAGGGTTAATTAAAGATGAATTATCGAGAAAATGGAATTGCGTTTGTAGTGATTGTACCGTTTGCAACAAAATTAGATTTTTTTTTGTCTTAATTTAATAAAAATACATACCCTTAAAAATGGAATAAGTAGTAGTCCTCCGTTTTTTGCTTTTAGTCGCTATCATGTTCTTCATCTGAGCTGTCACAAGTATTGATAATAAGATTGTTTGAAATTCGATCCATTTCCCCTTCCTGACATCGAAATTTATTTTCTTCACTTTCGACATGGCGACAAATATTTTCGCAGTCCTCAGCATTAATAGTATTCATTCGTTCAGTTGCTAAACTCATAATGCCTCGCATGTTTAAAGAAACGTGTCTTTTCGCTACATATCCTTTTACCTATTTCCCCATGTACCACCATTCTTAGTGATTGCAGGTCGTTAAATTTTCGACGCGTAATAGGTAGTTGTACAACGGTGTGATATCATCAGCTGCTGAAACCGTTATTGGGATCATGCGTCGGGGAAGAGCCTCCCAGTCTTCGTCAAATGATAATTTGAATAAAATGCCCTCCTCGGTATATTTCAAGGCTCGCAGGTCATTTACGCACGGGTCGCCGGTTCGATTGCCCGGTCGTATAGATTTTAAATATTTCAAAATTGAATACTTTTTGAAAAACGTATAGTCTACGTAATTCACAGTGTAAGATTGAATTTTGGCGATTACAAAGGTAAATAACAGTTTTTATTTCACAAATGTGATGTAGTACTATTCGTAATATGCTATTAAGAGCGTTTTAAAATGTCTGTTTACAATTCGCTAAGATTTTATACTAACTTTCGATTGATAACCTTAAAATCGCACTTCTACGTTACTTTTACGTCGTTGCTTCTAAGTTACTGGTGACGTTGATTGTATCATATGTAACATAGAAATGTTATAAAGGTTTGTCCAAAATTTTATACTTTGCACGCCAAAATAACAGCTAAAACTTGCCTACTTAAACTTGATAAGATTTTTTTTCTAAGCGACTCGCTGTCACTTTGCGTGATCAAAAATGTAAAGACTAGTCAAGTTGCATGTCAACGATGAATTCACTATTGCACGCCCGGGCATAGAATAAGAACTAAAGGCATAGAAGGAAATTTGAAACGAAAGCGCCGGAAAGATTATGGTTCTTGCTTGACGTGATATGATCTATTTGCTCCGGAACGCAACCTCCTTCCTGTGCCGACTTCTAACTTTACTCCTGCCTGTCATGTCATTGTCATTCAAGATTTCTCCGGTATTAATGTTAAATATCGTACAATTTTATGTTTATTAAAACCTGCATACTACAGGTTTTCTCATTATTACAATTTAATAAACATAAATGGACAAGTACCTAAGACCAGAACGATTCGACGAAGACCCGTCCAATAAAACTGCAAAAGAATGGCTACATTGGAAAAAGACATTCGTCAACTTCTTGGCTCAGTCAGAATCATCTGCTGCGGACAAAGTTGCTGCCGCAAAATGGCCTCAAATTAAACTCCAGCTTTTGATCAATCACATCTCGCCGAAGGTTTACGCCCATGTTAGTGAGTACGAAACATATGACTCCGCTATAGCTGCGCTTGACAAATTATATGTCAAGCCCAATAATATTATCTATGCCAGACACTTACTAACTACAAGAAAGCAGCAGGCTGGGGAGACTATAGATATTTACATGCAATCCCTCAAACAACTCGCAAAAGACTGTGATTTCATGAGCGTTGATGCAGAAACTAACAAAAACGACACCATTCGCGGCGCATTTATCGCGGGGATGACGTCCGGCAAAATACGCTCGAGACTTCTAGAGAGCTTATCGTTAACACTAGATCAAACTTACAATACAGCTCTGTCAATGGAAATGGCGGAAACAAATTCGCAAACTTTTGTCAACCCTTTTATCAATGCCGTGACTTTAACCTCTGAAACGCAAAACAACGCCACTGCTCCGGAGACTGTTGCTACAACTGCCGCTACGACATCAAATGTCACTAACACTTTCTCCAACCGCAAATGCTGGTACTGTGGTGGATCACTGCATGCCAGGAAGAACTGCTCTGCAAGAGACGCCGTGTGCAAAACCTGTAACAAGAAAGGTTATTTTAGCAAGGTTTGCCGATCAAAGCCCAGCACCAGTGCATCTATTACCTCACCAGAAGAATATGAATATTGCTCTGCCATCATTGCTGCTTCGCCGGCCTCTCTCCAAAAGGCCATGATTCCTGCCGTCATCAAAGGCATCAAAGCTCAAGCTCTGATTGATACTGGGAGCTCAATTATTCAGCCACGCGTACACCATCGTAGAATCGCTAAAAAAGTGGAGGCATTTCCTTATTGGAAAACATTTTACTCTTATAACGGATCAAAGATCAGTTTCATTTATGCTCAATGCAAAACACGCCAGTAAAATTAAAAACGAAAAAATACAAAGGTGGCGGCTTATAATTATGACATAGTATACAGACTCGGGAAGGACAACAAAGCTGCTGATGCCCTATCGCGCATATGTGCTTGCACCACGAATACCATGAGACATATGCGCGAGATTGGAGTTTAGATGACTAAACTCCAATCTCTACACGCATCACTTTGTCATCCAGGGGTGGCAAGAATGTATCACTGGCTGAAGAGTAAGAATCTTCCCTATTCCATCGACGAAGTCAGGACGATGACTCGCAATTGCCGTCTGTGCGCTGAGATCAAACCGAGGTATTTCAACAACCCAACTCCCTCACCGAAACTTATAAAGGCGACATCAGCATTTGAACGCTTAAGCGTGGATTTCAAAGGTCCTCCTCCATCAAAGTCTAACAATAAATATATTCTTACGGTTATAGATGAATACTCCCGATTTCCTTTCGCCTTCCCATGCAGCGATATGACTGCTAAAACTGTGATCAGGCATCTAAACAGCTTGTTCATGATCTTTGGCATGCCCGCATATATTTATTCAGACCGAGGCACGCAATTCCTGTCGGCTGATCTTAGAGAATACCTCCACTCTAAAGGGGTAGCTACAAGCAACACAACTTCATACAATCCACAATGTAACGGCCAGGTCGAAAAATTGAATTCAACTGTATGGAAAGCAGTACAATTAGCTTGTGGAACTCATAATGCACCGATTGAAAACTGGGAATATTACTTGTCAGTGGCCCTGCACTCGATACGCTCTTTATTGTGTACTGCGACGAACTGTACTCCGCATGAAAGGATGTTCATGCACACTCGCCGATCACCCAATGGGAATACGATACCCACATGGCTAACAAGTTCAGGTCAAGTTCTAATGAAAAGATTTGATCGTAAGAACAAATACCAGCCCTCTTAGTAGAGGAGGTCGAATTAATACAGTCAAATCCCGACTACTCGTTTGTCCGATTGCAAGATGGACGAGAGACAACGGTTTCTAATCGTCACCTCGCGCCTATCGGGGAGAATACCGGCGAGAGACTAGACACCTTAGAGACGGAGTCCATGACTGAAGAAGAATATATGACGCCACCAAGCTCACCGATTCGTGCAGAAGGAACGACCAACTCGCACTCTCCTGGTTCGCCAAAACCTTTCCCTTTTCCTGCTAAAGCCCCAGCTACTACGCAACAGATTCCTGCTTCAAGCACCGCTCCACCACGCATAGACGCTTCTCCTCCAGTTCTTAGACGATCGAGCAGAACTCGAAACCCACCTCGATATCTTCAAGATTATAGTGTGGGAGAATGACGTGATATGATCTAAGTATTTGCTCCGGATAGCAACCTCCTTCCTGTGCCGACTTCTAACTTTACTCCTGCCTGTCATGTCATTGTCATTCAAGATTTCTCCGGTATTAATGTTAAATATCGTACAATTTTATGTTTATTAAAACCTGCATACTACAGGTTTTCTCATTATTACATTGCTAAAACTAGCCGTACACACCTAGTCACCAACTGGCGACTATGATAGTCACCATGGTCGTAAATTAGCCTACCAAATCCAAACTCTTAAATATAGTCTATGGTATTAAGCTAGGCATAAGCTAGGTGTCAAACGGATGTCATGTTTTTTTAGTTTTGTGTATTGTTTATCATTCGCCAGCTACCATTGCGACTTCTTAATTGTTTAAATTTATTTTAACAACAATATATATGTGGTGTTATACATAAACGTGAAAAATAATAATCAGCAATATGGAGTATGTTGTATTTGAATGCAGATCTCATATATCCCGCAAGAAATATAAAATCGAAAAATTGGCTTTCACCGGTAAGGCGGCATACTTAATGTATTTCGGATTGTAATCGTCAGGTAGCATTGTTAAAATGTAGAAATGGAGAATATCACTATCCGAAGTAAACATGTGTATTCAAAATATCTTTAAAGCAATATTTAACTAGAATTTTTTGGTTTTGTTATATGTTAAAGTACTGTTACTTGTCGTTGCCGGGTTAGAATAGTACCACCCCATGTCTTCCTGTGGATGTTGTAAGGGATTGAGGGCTTGTAGTACTGTTAGGCGATGGGCTTGCAACCTGTCACTAATACACTAGTAAACTTCTTGGCCTGATTGTGCAAAATGTGGTTACAGAATTATCAACAAGTCTTTTTAGTGATGTTTGTATTTCTGTAGCTCTGCCTACTCGGCTCAGGGAATATATATATATATATATATATGTATGTATATATTAAAGTACTGTACATAAAGTGTTATACGTTATAATTTCGTATCGATAAATCAGTTGCGACATTTAATGTTATGATTTATTAAGGCAATAAATTATAATATTCGAAATATGGTTTATTTTAGATTCCTTGACGACGATAATATGAAGCAAAGTTGGATAGAACCATGAAGCTTATATATGACACTGGAGATTGCACGGCGAACGCCTTGAAGCCAAGAAAAGTGACCTTGAATGAAGTCGCTTATTTTATGCCCTTTTCTTTTATGCTCAAGAAAGGGGCAAAAATGTCATTTATGTTTTTGTCACTTTCTTTTCATCCTAAAGAAAGAGACAAAAGACATAAGCGACTTCAATCAAGGTCACTTTTCTTGGCTTCAAGGCGTTGTTTGCCGTGCAATCTCCAATGCTATATTTAAGCTTCTTGGATAGAACCTATTTCATGACCAAATTGGTCTTGGTCGAAACATAGTCGGATTTGCTCCAAACATTTTGAAAAGGACTGTAATGGCGGCACTTATTTTGGGTTTGCGTGTTCACGTTGACTCATTGCCACTCTTCATTTTCAGTAGGAAGAAAAAGATGCAACACGAATATTTGGGCGAAGACCGCTAAGTGGAGTGCCAGCATTACGTAAACAAATTGCGTAGACTCAAACCTGGTGCAGTGCCCTCCCTAAGCTAATGTCCCCACTCAAACGCTTTCGTGAGACTTAGTCATGGTTTATAATAAAACTGAAAAAAGCAACTCACTAGCCAATACAGCGAAGGTACCTACAGTACCGTCAAATAAAATATCATATTTGTACTTACATCTCATACAAATGTAACTCACCAAAATTGACAACCAATCAAGAACTAGTTGACCAATTGAGAATTTCAGCCAGTTGAGATTTTTGGCTTACCATATTCTTCATAAAAACAAAAATACGTGTAATAAAATCATTTCGATACGCCAAATAGTTTCCGAGATATTGTATTTTAAACTTCGTATGCGGCGCTCGAAACCCGATGGCTAGCGATGGATGATGACGTCATCGCTTAACAGCGGTGCGCCCCCTTATAATGATTGAGTAAGTTGAAAGCGCTATATCTTTTTATCCGTAATAAGTAATTAGTTGACTTTTTTACAAAATACGTGTTACGAGGGTCAAACTGAAAGTTCTAAGAAAATCAAAAACAGTAAACTAGCAAGTTATTAGTTTTAGTATATCTTTTCAAAATAGTGTCAATTCATGTCAATACATCACTGCATCCGATGGAACCACAGAGAAAAGCACTTTGCCCACTCGTCCTTAGGGGTCTCTTCGACGGCCTTTTGAAACGCAGCCACAGCTTCCTCGGTGTCCACAAAACGTTTTCCTCGAAGTTTTTCTTTTATTTTTGGGAATAAATTAAAATCGCAAGGTGCGAGGTCGGGGCTATTCGGCGGGTGACCCAGTAATTGCACGTCTGACGTCGCCAAATAGTCGATCGTTCGCCTGGCGGTGTGCGACGAGGCGTTGTCGTGGTGAAGAAGGATTCTACTGCGAGGTGATTTCTCCCAAACTTTTTCCAAGACAAGTGGCAAACAATTGTTAGTGTACCACTCTGCAGTAACTGTTTTTTGATTCTCTAAAACAATTGTCGCGTAATGACTTGTCCTTCCGAAGAACGAGGCCACCATATTTTTTCCTACGCTTCGACCTATCTTCACTTTAGTTGGCAACTCCTCGGAACGAAACACCCACTGAGCAGATTGTTTTTTAGTTTCGGGATCATAACAGTAAATCCAGCTTTGAGTCACCTGCGTTACATCTTTCAATCACTTCACGGCACCAATTAACACGATGGAATTTTTGGGCCTCGGTCAAACTATGAGATATCCACCGGGCACAAAGCTTCCTGACCACTAAATGTTCATGTAGGATTTTGTGCACTTGACTCATACCGATGCCTAAGCTTGTCCGAATCTGCTGATAGGTCACTCTGTTATCAGTCTCTATCATTTGCCGCACAACACTGATGTTATCTTCAGTCGTCGCCGTAGAAGGCCGTCCCTTACGCAAATCATCGGTGAGATTAGTGCGACCACGTTTTAACTCATTAAACAGTGCCACGAGATGGGGCTTCATCGGTAAAGGCTAATTGTAGTCTATCATAACTTTTTGTTGCATTAAATGATATCGAAAGTCATAAAAAATTATTAGACGAAAATTATCTCGCGTTAAATTCATGCTTACGTGACACAGACAATTTTAAATTTGCCGCCAAATCGTAAAACAAATGACAAATGAATAAAATTCATACTCAATGATATTAAGAAAAAGATCGATTTTCCAAATTTTTACGTATTTTTTAATTATTTTGTTTACAAGTAGCCAGTTCTAAAAACTCTTAGCGTCACCCGCGTATTATTAACTCTATCGTCTAAAATTGTAAAATGAACAATAAGTCAAATCTCAAAAGGGATCCGTGTACAAGAAACCTAAAAAAACACATTTTTTACCATTTTTATACGGATTGTATTTTATAATGTCTTCGTATTTTGATGCTATTTTAAGCTTCAACTGTAGTCTAACTGTCATAGTTTAGGACTAAATAGCAATTTTAAGTAAAACTGCTACAAATAAACAAAACTGATTTTATCAACACGATGTTTTAAGCGGTCTCCCATCCAGTTTTAGACTACGCTTGTAGTTGCCTAACTTTGGAAGTCGAAATATTTTTTACGAATTCGTTTTGATGTTACTATTGTAGTTTTGGTTATCTATTGTTTTGTATTACATACGAGTACAGTTTACCAAAACTAACTGTCTATCACTGACCGGCT
Organism: Acleris holmiana; assembly: GCA_949316455.1. NCBI lineage: Eukaryota > Metazoa > Arthropoda > Insecta > Lepidoptera > Tortricidae > Acleris > Acleris holmiana. The sequence continues at coordinate 45,750,781 of OX438762.1, read as the reverse complement.
TTTTTGTTTATAAAGGTTTGTTGAATAAATTGGTTAAATAAATTTAGAATAATAATCAAACACTTTAAATTTTGATTTTCTTGTATTCTAAATAAAAATACCAAAACATTAATCTAAAAAGCCCTGATTGTGCAAAATGTGGTTACAGTATTATCAACAAGTCTTTTTAGAGTTATTGGTATTTCTGTAGCTCTGCCTACCCCACTCTGGGAATGAAGGCGTGATGTTATGTATGTATGTATTAATCTAAAAAGTATGTTGATATCTAAAGTAAAACATCTCAATAATTAAAAAACCAAGCGCGAGCCGGCGAGATGCGGGACGCGGGTCGCAGAGCCCGCGACAGTATTAGGTAGGTATCCACAATATTATGATTCACGCTAGGGTTTTTACCAGCGATATTTGGTAGATTGTCCGATTGCCCTTTTTCAAATCCTTCCTCCATCGCATTTACTTCATTTATACCTACTTTATCTAACACACACACACACACACTATCTTGCATACACGAAATAACACAGTAATAATGGTCAAAAACAGTTCAACATTACCTACTTGCTACAGTTGGCGTCCGCTAATGCCTATAACTAGCGAAGCGAGTGTTGTAGGTATACCTCTCTAATCGCGAGTGAACGAATTGGTAGCGCCTCGAACAATACGGTTTCACTAGGCAAACATCTACTGTCACCAACCTGGTATTTACCGAATTTCTCTTTGAGAATATAGAGCGCGCAACCCAACAGTGTACACAGATTTTCGCAAAGCATTTGACAGGGTCGATCATAAGCGCCTCCTCTATAAAATTGCTTTTAACGGCATACGTGGTAATCAACTACGATGGTTCTCATCTTACGTTACCAAAAGAACACAAAGAGAAGTCATAAATGGTTTTCAGTCAGATGTAGCAGAGATTACCTCCGGAGCTGCAGGGATCGATTTTAGGACCCTTAACTCTTTAACATTTTCATAAACGACATAAAGACATGTTTTCTCAACACAAAAATTTTACTGTACGCAGATGACTTAAAAATCTTCTGTAAAATCACTAGTCCGTCAGATTGCAAGTTTTTCCAAGAAGATCTCGCCGCTTAACTGAATACTGTATCCTAAATAAATTGGAATTATTTATTTCCAAGTATAACAGAATCAGTTTTACTAAAAATAAAAATAAAGACTATCATAAATATACGCTATGTAACCAGCAATTAAAACAAGTCGATCTCGTGCGTGCCTCAGAGTGCTCCTCGACTCCAATGTACACGTAGACCAACCCATCAACATGATTGTCTCGAAGGGTTACCAAATGTACTACTTTATCACCAGAGCAGCTACGGATAAGACCCACTACTTTTATTTATTTATATAAAAGTCTAGTCCGGCCCCAGCTTGAATACGCAAGAATGATCTGGGATCCCTTCTATGAAAAATATAGTATGGCCATCGAAAAATTCAATATAAATTCTTAAAAAATTAAAACTTTAAACTGTACTGATATAGCCGGGAACCCTATGATAGCTTATTAAACAAATTCGGGCTCATGTCTCTTATGAAAAGACGTCGTTCTCTACAAGCTATGTTCCTACATGGACTTTGCCACAACAAATTCGACTGCGCGCACCTTGTCAATAAAATATGCTATACCGGGTGTACAATCCAAATGGGTCAGTAAGTATGGTGAAGTCGGAAACTATGAGAGGTAGCGAGATCTGTTCTTAGGAACCATGACGTCGATTTTGAAATCGAAATTTCGAATTCGAATTCGAATTTTCTTAAAAGAAAAAAAGGGAATGACAAACATTCCCTTTTTTTTCTTTTCAGCTTGCTTTTCAAATTCATGTTCTCTTAACACCCAGCTCGCAGTATTCCAGCTCGTTTGTCATTAGGAACATTAAATTTAACTTCTATCTTTTTCTTTTGAGTTAAAATCTTATACTAAATCTGCTGTTACTTTATTTAAATTATCAGTCTTCAAAATATTAAGGGTTTTGATCTCATTAACCAGATATTGCATATTAGAGTGTTTAATGCACGGGCAACTCTCACAATCCTTGCCTTTGGGAGAAAGTACGTAAAACGGGCGGTGCTTATTGAAAGTACTTAAACTGATTTTAGAAGAATAGAAGAATAGAATAGACGTTAAATTTATGTTATTTTTAAACTATATTATTGTAACCGTAACTTATGTGTGTGGCATGACTGTTAATATAAGTTGGTTAATAAACAAATAAATAAATTAATTAGATTTGCGGTGTCTTTTTGCATCTATAGCTTTTTTCCAATATTTCTTCCATTTTTGCTGTAATTCTTGTTTGTCTTTTTCAGTCTAGGAATTCTTTTTAGGGTTCCGTAGTCAAACTACTACCCTTACAGTTTCGCCATGTCCGTCTGTTCAAAGCCTAGCGCAGAGACTCTTAGTAGGTACTAGAAAGCTGTAATTACGCATGAATATACATATTAGTGACGCCAACAAAGTAATATAATAAAATCTTGAAAAAAATAAATGATATGGTACCGTACCTAGCCTTACACGTAACGTGGGGATTTTTTTTTTCTCATGTACCTTATAGCGTGGACTGTCCTTGGATAGGTCTTTCAAAAATGTAACGAGTTTGTAAAAACAGTTTTTTAATTAATTAATCCGTTTATGAAATATTAAGCTTTAAAGCGCTAATTTTTGTTACACTCAGGTGTCGCCCCCCCCACAAAGCCAAAACTACAAACAATAAAAATAAAAAAAACTTAAATGAAAGAGAAACATTGCCAAGATACATTTTATAAGGTTTTTTATTTTTAGATAGTACGTTTAGAAATTTATTGTTTTATTATCAATATTACATTTCTGAGATTTCGTTAAACGATTTAGAATCGTTAAAAAGGTCGAATTAAATATGTATTTTTATTGCATTTACTTGTTATTACTCGTAGTCTTTAATTCAATTACCTTTATTGCGTTTTTACTTTCGCAATAAACTGCGCAACATTCGTGCCTCTTAAGTGATTTACGCGTACCTTTAGAAAGTTACCTCTCGGCGACTAATCAATGGCAAAAGGCATGAATAATGTCTATCATTTGAGTAACGGGTCGGTAGTGTTTCGAATAATTAATTTTCGGGGTGTGTACGGTTGCGTTGGTCTCACGGCGCGGCTCGGCGCCGGGCGCATGCGTCGCGTGGCCCGACTCGAGGCGAACTGTGTAGGGCGTGCACATTTTTTCTGTCTCACAATGCTATTAAATCTCGGAATAGGTTAGCGGAATTTGATATAGTGATAACTTATAATGATTATATTTAAAGTTTGAAATTTATAGATGACATTTCATTTTTTAAGCACGTACGAAAACTATAAGTACTGAAAAAGGTTAATTTTATTTTAGAGTAAATACGGAAAGTTGAAATTTCATTGAATTAAATAATGTGAATGTTCAGTTCTAGGGCGTTTTGTATTGATTTATATTTTTTTCTGAAAATGGTGTAAATAATTACTTTTAAGATCTAGACAATAGTGATTTGTGATTTTAAATTGCTAGAGAAAAGCTAGTTGTAATATTTTTTTCAGAAGTTTTTAAGCGCTTAATTACATAATTATTGAAAAAGAAGCTTGGCCACCCTAACTGCAGCCTCCAGAACCCGAGGAGGTTTGATATTGACCTATACGTATTACGAGTACTCTCACCGTGCTCTCTTTCAGGCTGTGCGAGCAGGACAGCCATGTTTCTGACTAAAATTCTCATGTAAAAGAGAGAGCTAGATATATCGGGTAGTAAGCCAGGCCTCGCTCAGTCCAGTACATTACAAACGCCGGCGTGACGTGGTGGTTCGTGCGGGTGCTTGCTGAAATTCAGAGCGCGTAGACAAATTGTAATGAACTTACGACTTGTTGGTAGTATTAATCGTTTTGTACCGTAGAAATTCATCTTGTTAAGTGATAAAATCAAATTGTAGTTCCGTTTTCCCTCAGGCAGTAATTTAGACGCCGATCGTGAAGCGGGACACGATAAGTGTTGGTGAAACTCCATATTCTTTCACGAGTCACTAGATTGCGCTCCCCAAGGAGTGATATAAAAAATGTAAGTATAAGATACCCATCATGACAATTATAACTTAATGTTTCTTATTTTTAGATTGGTATTACCAAATACAAGCGAAATCTCTGATTATTGCGAATGTGTGAAAAGTTATATGCTGGCGTAAACCTTTATTCCTGCGAATTTAATATTAACTTTGGCACAGTCAGTGAAATCGATAAACATTGTTTTATTTTGCCAATTAGGCCATGAAACGAGAAATTAAACGTAAATATGTTCTTCGATTTTACTTAAAGTTTATCACATTTTAACTCCATGAGTTCGTTGTTTTCAACCATCTTTTACAGAAGGAAAGGGGTTTTACGCAGTTATTTTCTAATATTCAGGTCTTTAAGTAAAATTTTCTTTTTTTTTATAATTTTGTTGACATTTCCTAAATTGCATCACAGACAACTACAGTTACATTGATATTATGTATTTTTTTGCTTCTAAACTTAAATAGCAAATGCCTTTCTACATTTTATATAACCTAATTGTATTGCGATGTGCTTAAGGTGTTTGTTTTTTAACTCGGTACTTAACTTATTGTAAAAAGAACGTCATAATTGAATCAAATATATGCATATCCAATTATTTCGTGACTGACTGACAGACAACGCCACAGCCACAGCCACCGCTGGACTTAAGAGGCCCTATACGCTGATTCCGCTGATTTACCCGGCTTTTTAGACGTGATTTTACTGTTAAAATACTTTACTTCTACAAATTTTAATGCGCAACACGAAAGATGATTTCGATTTTCAACGAATGTATGAGCAATTTTTTTGTTTTTATTATTTTATTTTGATTACTCGACCTGAAACCGCCGACTGTTTTGTGAATTTTGCTGTAAGAGGTTTACAATATCGCATATTCACGAATCGTTTTGACCTCTGAAAGGTATAAAAAATTACTATTCATTGCTGTAAAAGTCGTCTGAAAAATGTATGAATTACTTTTTACCACTTTCATATATTTAACTCGGTAAAGTTTTATAGTAAATGGGCAAAACATTGTTTTTAACTTCGCCTCCTTAAAACTCTTGTTCATAACAACAGTAATAATTGTAATAAAGTTCAGTTGAAAATCAATCCAATACCTTAAAAAAACCATGCAGAAAATTAAAAAAAATAGCAATATTATAATGTTTTAAAACAACAAATGTTTCAGATATGATAGCACATGATTTAAATGTTCAGAAATTAAAAACTGAGATAAGTAGTTTAAGAAATAAGCTTGAGGCAATGTCAAATATTCCATCACTCAAAATGAAATTAAGGAGCACGTTCTAGCATTCACACAATCGCTGGAAGATAGTAGGTATAATGAGGAGCGTTTTAATTCCGTAATTAATAATGGTAATTGTAATTGTTTAGGAACTCCACCAACTGCTGTGGTTATGCCGGACGTGGCTCTTGATACTACTGAGCCTTGTGCCCCAAAAGTAGTTTGAAAAATGTCCCCTACACTAATTATTAATAATAATTATATGATTTATTCTGATCAGATAGGGTCTGGAATGGGTTCCATGTTAAAAAATAAACTGGAACAAAATGTTACAAATTACTGTTATCATAATGCAAGTCTTATGGAATCATGTGATATTATCTCAAAGAGACGTTTTGCTAGCTAGTCATCCTAGTAGGAAATAGTCTTATTGCTGATAAGTCTAGTGTAGATAAATTAATGTCAACATTAAACATTATTGAAGAGGCAGGCATAGGTAAAATTATAAGTTGTGCACTACCATATTCACAAAGTAGGCCATATAATTATAATATTAAATTAGCACAATTTAATTCTTTCATGTAAGTATAATACTATATGTAGCAATAGTAAATATAATTTCTTTGATTTAAATAAATTCATTAAGCGCCTCACGCTAACATCTGATAAACTTTATTTGCCAAAGAAATATATTTTGAACTTGGTAGAACTTTTAGCTTTTAATATAGAACCAAATAAATATAATAGTATCACTAATGCCATTCCAAACAATTTAAACTAAAGTATAGGACAGCGGAAACTCTTTTGAGTATAAATATAATTCATGAAAATATTCAAGGTTTTTCCAGCAAAGAATTAGAAGTAGGATTATTTTTAGATTCTGAAAACGTAAAAATTATGTGTATTATTGATCTTTGGCTTAGACAAGATCAATTATTGTTTGATTTTGTTAATTTTAAATTACTTCGTTTTTTTGCCAGAAAATCCGCCGTTCATGATGGTTCTTTTATAAATGTTAAAAGTACTATAAAATCTAAAGAAAGGAAAGAGATTGTAAGGCTATTCATAGAAAGAATTGCAGAAATCTCTTGCGTAGAACTAATGAGGTACAACATAATATGTGTTTATCTACATCCATATCATAACTTCCCTACAATATGTTCAGAAACGATAAGCAAATGGCCTATATTAAGAAACCAATATCTGTGGTTGCATCTGAATGTTCACTTTAAAGTGCCGGTAACCCACACTATAATTACATTCAAATTTTGAACATCTTCTTAAAACGAATAAATCCTATTTGGTTGTGTTTATCGATTTAATCGATATGTAATTTCATTCGATTGAAAAATTGTTGTTCTATACAACAAAAAAATATATTCGAATATGACAATCGATTTGGGAATCGAAATCGACTCAAGTCTAGATTGTCTATGAATTTAAAAAAAGTCAGCTATTCGAACTTTGGTTTCTTATAACGTGAAATAACAAGAAAATAACGATAACAAATTTGCTAAAGCATTTTGCAATTTAATATTTGGTGAAAATGAGTAATGACGACAGTGATACGAGTGTGGAAATGTGTGAGATACCACCTGAAATACGAAATGCCGCAACGACTGTTTATTATAGCAGGTCTGCAAATTTAAATGAAAGCTCTGCCACTGTATCTGCGGAGAAAGTTCATTTTTCTTATTGCACCATACAAAGTGTAGTCAATAATAATAAATATTATAAATAAAGTTTGTTTTTTATTATTTGTGTTTTATTTAAGCTTTGGTACTACAAACAAGTTAACAGTAACACTAACTTAATAAAAATACAGGCCATATCTGAACATAATTATAGAAAACTTATGATATGCATGTAGATAAAGTTATGTATGCGGCTATACATAATTAGGCAGTAAACACTCGTGTGATCTTATTATGAAACCACACTCGTGCTTTAATGCCTCTTATTATGCACCACTCACATAAACTTCTATTACAGACCACCATCAGCTGATTTTTGCACATTTAAATCTACTATTGAAAATGTGTTAAAATTACCATAAGTAAAACCCAAAAGCATGTTATTGTTTGTGGAGACTTTAATATGAACTTACTGAAGTCGTCAAATAATACTGAAAAGCTACTAAGTTTATTTAAATCTTTTAAATCAAGTAATTTGTTCTTTGAACCAACACGGATAGGTGTTTTTAGTGCTACCTGTTAAGACAATATTTTTTGTAATTATAGGAAATATTTAATTGCTTTAATTCTGATCATTAGGTTCAAAAAGCTTCTTTCTTTATTTTTTTTGTCAAGAACCATAGGCAATAACATACAGACCTATAACTAGTAATCGTTTGGAATTATTTTAAGATAAAATTCAGAAAATATCTGTGCGTTATCCTTTTCACATAATGATTCTAATAGTATTTATAAAGACTTGTTTGGCTTAATTCCAATCAATTTATTAAAAAAAAAAAGATGAAAACTATTTCTGGGTCAAAAACCAAGTTTAGTGAATGGGTTACTGTAGGCATTCATAGAAGTAGAAATAGGCTTTATGAACTTTATAGAGAGAGTGCGGAGAACAAGAAAGCCGACTTCTTAGATTATGTTAAGGATTATTCGAGGATGTTCAAGAAAGTTTGCTTATTTGCAAAGTATTTTTTTTTAAGTGTTATACTCTAAGCTTCTGACAATAAGACAAAGACAAAGGCGTTTATTGCAAGAACACAGTAGGTACAGACAGTTCTTAGTGTTACAGGATGTGCTTATGTTCTACCTATTTTAGGCATGCAATATTGTTAACAATACTATAAGTACACTGTTATAATATTATTCATTAAAAAAAAGCACACTAATCATTCACTTCAATGACAACAATGTCACGTATATGTTATTAGGTTAAGGTATTAATTAATTATGTCATTGATTGTAAAAACTCATTAACGGAGTAAAAATATTTATCAAGAAGCCACCTTGTTATTAATTTGTTAAATTGATTTGGCGGGCATTCCTGTATATAATTTTGTATTTTATTGTAAATTTTAATTGCCATATGAAATGAATTATTTTTTAATATACTTGATTTTGCAAGAGGTTGGTACAATTTGTTCTTATGTCGAGTTGATCTTTTAAAGACTTGAGCATGTGTAACATAAAAATGTGGATGTTCTCGGACAAAAGAAGCAATCTGCTTTATGTCCATGCACGGTAGAGGCAAGACCCTTGTTGTTTGAAACAGAGGTCTCCAAGGAGCCAGAAAATGAGCATTACACACAGCTCTTAAGCATTTCTTTTGTGCCAAGAATGCTTTTTTATGTCTATAGACATATTATACTGAATTGCCCCATATCATCAACCCGTAACTCAATACTGAAGATACATATCCGTGGTCAGCTGTTAGCGCAACTTCTCCAGAGCAGGTACTGCTTAATCTTCTCAAGGCAAACACAAACTTGTAAAGTTTACCACATATTCCAGAAATGTGAAATTTCCAACTACAAAACTGATCGATACCGATGCCTAGAAATTTCTTATTTTAAGGTATAAAGAGTGTATAAAATTATAAAGAGAGAAACAGGTAAAACTAAAACTCGTGATAATCAAGGCATCTTAAGCAAGGGTGACAAATAAATCACGTCAAACAGAGACGTGGCCTTAGCGTTCGAATATTATTTTTCCACCATAGCCATTAATACCACGAAATGTCTTCAATCATCCGCGATTGAAACTCAAACTTTTTAGCCTTTTTTTTTTAGCCTTGTAGATTCAGTTTCTATTTAGTTATTTAAATCACTCAGTTTAAAAAATACCGAGGATTTATGGGGAACATCAGTTATAGTCATCCATCATGTTATAGATATCAGTAAACCTCACTTAGCTTTATCCCTGACATAAATTGCTTGTAGCTTGAAATTTCCAACGGCTTTATACGTGTCTGTCCACGTCGGTCGAAACTTCTACAAGTTTAGGATGATTAAGTCGTCACCATGAGCACTGACCTCTTTCTTATCTTGCCATTTAGAAACGTACACTTTATTTATTTTTTACCCAAAAATGCTCATTATTTTTTATTTTTTTCATGATCAGGTCTTTTGGTTTGTCTTTTCTGTTCGTCCTCAGAGTTCCTGTCGTATGAGGCTTTAAGTCCAATCATTTTTGAGATAGAGTAACCGAATTATAGTAGTTATCCATAAAAAGATGATGGCCTTTTAGTAAATATGGTCTCATAAGCCGCATTACGAGCTTTTCGGTCTTACTTCCTGTGTCAGTTTGGCTTTGATCATCTTTTCCTGCATACATTATTATATTAAGAACGTATCCATCAGACGTGGTTAGCTTATTAAACTTCATACCGTATTTGGCTTTTTTAGATTTAATAAATTGTCTAAATGACAATCGTCCTCTGAACAACAACATCGATTCATCTAAAGATAGTTCTCGACCAGGTTTGTAGCATTCGCGAAAGGTTTTGACTACAGCATCAATGCATTTAATAATTTTATCTTTGCCCTTAGCTCCCCGCTCAGAAACACACAGGCATCTGAGTATTTGTTCAAACCGCCGACATAGTGTATTAAAATATTGGGTTATCTTTTTCGGTACCTTTAATTAAATTTTAAAATTTTATTACGGTCTGTGTCTTTGTACGTACCTACGTGAATTTCTTGTTGTTGGCTGATTAGTGGAGCACAGAGCTCTTCCATACTCATTCGTAGAAGTAACTATATAGTCAACAATATGTGGTGGAAACAATTTATTCATCGACTTGAATTTGAAGAGATCAAATTGAATACCTGTAGAATTACTGTCAAACTAAAACTCCGCTATATCTATTGTAGTATACTCCCACTCATAAAAAGGAGAAGGTGTACGGTGTTTTGGACGCCGTGGTCTAGCTAATGGCGGGTCCCTGCTACGACTGCGAGGAATTTGAGAAGCTGATCTATTTTCTATCTCTGATGATGTCAAAATTGTGGGTGGGGGTGAGTGATCCTCTGTCTGTATGGGTGGCAGTGAAAGTCCGGGAGTTGGTAAGTGATCTTCTCCAGGCGACGTTGATGCCAAAACCGGTATTGGTGAATTTACTTTTCGTGTTGGAGACGGCACGTCAGGTGTATCTGATTGAGTCTCACTAAATGTAAGCAGTGACGAAGTGAGCAAAGAAAGATATGCATAAGTATCGGCAACCTTAGGATATGTGGCAGATATTGAATTATTCTGAACCTCTACGGGCTGCCGCGACGTTGAAGGTCCTAGGCCCTCGTTCGAGTTCACCCCAGGATTAGGCGGTGTTGACGGACATCTATCTCTACAGCTTCTGGTGAAACAGGAGGTGTTGAGATATTCTCCGTTTTTGCAGGCGGTAGTGATTCAAGAGGTTCAACTCAACCGGCTAAGGCAACCTAGGAGGAGATTCAATTGAAATAGTGTCCGCCTCTTCAGTATTTGTTCTACAATTTGATGAAGGTCCAGGCCTATTCGCCAAATTTCGTTTCTTAAGAGTACCAAAGATACTTTCAGAACTTGAGGGACAGTCAGAATTGCCAGCATTTGATTCGTCTGAGGCCGACGTTTCAATCTTAATTGTCGTTCATTTTGAAGTAGAAGGTCGTCGTGACTTACAGAGCTGCCACTGTCCGATGTGGCCTCCGGTCCTGGGTCCGGTCCGGTCATCACTGAAGGGGTCTGGCGTAGCTTTTCGTGAGGAGTAGTCTTCATAAAGTTTCAGCAACGCCTTGTTTCTTTGCTTTCTATCCATCTAATACAATATTTTTTGATGAATAGAACACCCTATATGAATTTATTCTACAAATAAATTCATATAGGGTGTTAAAATGATCATCATATCTCATATCGTATTTAATAATAAAAAAACTCGAAATTTCCGCAAAATATAACAAAATACTTAATATTTTGCATTCATAACAACACGATCTTGGCACCCGTGGTCTCCGTTGCGGCATACAGCGACTACTTAAGGGCGAACCGCCGCCGCGTGCGCCGTGTGGGAACGTTGTGATTGTGCATGTTCATAAGTGTGCGTGCGCAATGGACGTTCGCAAAATACCGCCAAAATTGGATACGTTGCGCCTCTAGAGATTTAGCAGTTTGAAGTGTTGCGGCGCAGGGATGAGCTAGTAGGAATATAGTATGGGCGTGTAATATTTACGTAAGAAGTCATTAGACGTTGTGTTTATTATATTTTTTCGAAAATAACGTAATATGACGTTGCTAGCCCGAACGTGTTAAATATTATCATTATTAATAAAAAATGTAGGGTCATCTCTCTGTTGTGGATCCCTTTTTGTCCCCTAGTTTGACTGTAACGTACAATTTCCAACGAAGACTATTAGCTAATTTTCTTGAGTTCATCCTAGCTTCATACTCCTTGAGAGTGTACCTCGCAGGAAGACTGACCCGTCAGGAGTCGTGGTCTACTGAAGGGGGCGGTGGTGGTGCCTTCTTTCACACTTTGTGGCGAGCTTAAAACTAATTTTATTATCTTCTCTTACATCAATCTTTAGACCCTGGTCTATTACAGTTACAATGTATTCCTACTAATCTTCTAGACGATCTCACTGGCCTTTTTATTACTTTATCAGTTACTTTATTACTTTACTAGTATTCTAAACTATGAATTTGAAATTCTGAAATTTATATTTAGGTAACGTTTTTAGCTTTCTCTTTTCTGTATACCATCCAATAAACAAAATTATCATTTCTCTATAAAAAGCTATGCGCGGTCGTACAAGGAATAGATATATATGTGGGGCTGGACAAGTAAAACTCTTATTAAAACGGTTAACTTTAATTGAAAATCGCATAGGGTAAATTACAAGGCGTCGTCGTTAGTCCTGAGCTCTCGAATAGCCATCTTAGGAAAAAACTTCTAAATTAAAAACAAAGCATCCGTTTCTTTCACTCTCGTTCACACGTCCCATTTACTACCTCTCTCTGTCATACGTCATCTGTCAATCCATTTCACGCATTCCTACAGTCGGCCGTCCTGAAAATCAAGTCTGGCCTCAGACTTTAACTTTACAGCTTAAGTTCTTAGTACTAATATCATCATAACAACTTACGTAACTTATTATTACACAGCTAGGTTAACTTATCTTACTTATTTGTTAAGTGGATACAAAACGTCTTTATGTTTGGAGAGTAGCAGATATTCTTAGGACATCTTGAAAATAAACACATCTTAGATAAGTACCCAAACCCAAATAGCACAAAAATATATCAAACAGTAATGAGGTAAGGCACAATCGGTGCAAGAGGCACACTACTGCTACATACCTCATTCCTCAGCGCAGGTGGGCCACCGTTTCATATAGTCACATGAGCTAGATGTGTTTCGGGAACCCTCAGTGGAGTCGTCAATCTTTGGTACATCATAGCGGTTTTTTTCCTTTAACCCTCACTACACGGTATGGCCCCAGGTATTTTGGTTTTAATTACATTCCCACACCAAACTGGGTTCTCTTGATTGCGACTATGTCGCCCTCTTCATATTTACTGCTTACTTTCCATTATTAAAGGTTCTTCTATTTTCCTCTTGCATTTCAAGGTTTTGCTCCTTTGCTTCCTTTTTACTTTGTTCTCGATTCAATACGTAGCTATCTCTACGTTCCCGATCCAACAATTCATATAGCTCTGTATCATCCTTAAGTTTCATTTTTACACCTATGAGTTATTCAAGTGGTGAGGTGTTGACGCTTCTTTGGAAAGTACTGTTTAGACATCTTTGGACACTTGCCCGTTTGCCCTAGGTATGCCAGTGGTTATTTTGATGTGTTCAATACCTTCATTCTTACAGTACTCCTCGAACTCTCGGCTGGTGAATGCGGTTTCTCGATCTGTTATTAGTCTTGGAGGATTTCCGAAACATTGTTGAAGTACTTTCAGCTTGTCTAGGGTTTCTTTACTGGTGGTGCTCTTCACCGGGAACAACCACCATGTAACTTTGTGAACCCATCTACCATGGTCAATATATGATTGTAGAGTTTCTTCGTGTCCGTCATAGGACCTATGTGATTCAAATGCAACGTGTACAAAGGACTTTCGTCTTTATACATGGGGTGCAAGAACCCTTCTTGCTTGCCCTCTTTCCGTTCTGCTAACAAGCATGGTATGCATGCATTTATGTCATCATCTACCTTCTTGGAGAGGTTCCTTATGAAATAATCTTTATTGATTAACTGCAGCATCTTCGTTTTCGAAAAATGGCCATTATCGTGCGCTCTCTTTATAATCTCGCTGTCCATACAGGATGGAACAACCAGATGCCTCTCAGTGCTTTTGTTGAGCAAACGATTTTCCAAGGTGTAATCTTGATATTCAGACCCATCATGTAACAGCTGTATGATGGCTTTCAGCCCTTCATCATTAGCCTGAGCAATTTTCATTCTTTCCTGAATAGGAGTGTTTCCTAGCATGGCCACATATGGACATCGTCTTAGTGCGTCAACATGTTGCAACTTACTGCCCTCTCTATGCTCTATATCAAAGTCATATTCTTGTAGTAGCAGGATCCATCTCGCCACCCGCGTCGACATGACCAGGTCCTTTTTGTTTAGGGTCATCTAAAAAGCTTTTCAGTCGGTTATTGTCTTAAAATGCCTACTATAAAGATAGCAGCGAAACTTCTTTACTCCTTCTATTATCGCTAATGCCTCCAGTTCGTAACTTGTGTACCTACTTTCTGCCTCACTAGTCTTTCTACTTAGATAATGAACAGGGTGGAGCATCCCATCATCCATACTTCGTTGCAATAAAATAGCTGAATATGCTTTACTGGACGCGTCGTTGTGCATTTCAGTTTGAAGATTGGGGTTAAATAACTTGAGAACAGGTTGACTAGCTAACCTCTTTTTCAATTCATTATATGCCCCCTTACATTAATCATTGAAGTCAAAAGCATTTTCTTTCTTTAATAAGTCTGCCAAAGGTTTGGCTATGAGTGCATAATCTTGTATATACTTGCGAAAGTAAGAAGTTAATCCTATAAAGCTGTGCAATTGCTTTATGTTAGTAGGCTCGGGGAATCTCACTACAACATCAGTCTTTTCTGGAGAGGGCCGTACCTTTCCGTCTTCAACCACATGTCCCAAGTACTCGACACGTCGTTGGACAAGTTGTGACTTCTTCCAGATTATTTGGAGGCCATATTCTGAGGGAATCTCCAAGACTTATTCCAGTTTGCATACTGCTTTATTCTCATCTGCCACTGGAATAATTAAATCATCAATGAAAATGATCACAACTCCTTTTGCAATTAGATTCCTAAAGATGATGGTAATGAATCTGGTAAACACATTTGAACAGACAGACAGACCGAATGGGGCCTTCAGGAACTCGTACTGTGAGGTTTGTGTGACAAACGATGTATACTTGATGGAATCGTCATCCACGGGTAGATGAAAATACCCATTTTTCAGATCCAAGGTACTGAACACCTTTGCACCACCCAACTTATCAATATGAACCTCAATTATTGGTAAAGGGAACTCATCCTTTACAATCTTCTGGTTTAGTCGTCGATAATCTACACACACTCTTAAACTTCCATCTTTTTTTCTAACCAATACTAAAGGACTCGCATAATCAGAATAACTTACCCTTATTTTTCCATCTTCGAGCCTCTGCGCTACCTGCTTATCTACCTCATCCTGTTCCTTAGGAGCCAACCTCCTCGGCCGCTGTGCCACTGGTACCTCGTCTTTGAGCACTAGCTTGAGCTTGATTGGTGCCTCTTTTGTCTTCCTAGGAACATAGGACTGTACCAGGTTGTGCACCCTTTCTTGCACCTCTGGACTCACCTCACAACCTACAACAGAAGAGTCGACCTCACATATTACATACACCCAGTTGCTAACCGGCTTTAACCTGACATTGTTGTTTTCCATGACAAGAATACAACATTGCAACAAATCTTGCCCTAAAATCATACTGTAAGGTATAGCCTCCGTAGGTACTACGTAAAAAAAAAACGTTGTTGTACCATTGTTCGTCTATAATTATATTTAACCTAATATGTCTATAACATTTCACTTTGTTTGCACCAAGTCCGGATAATGAAATCTCGCTTTTGTCCAACTCCGGTGCATTTAACTGTTTATAGCACTCGTACCTCAGCAAATAAACGTCGCTTCCACTGTCCATAAGTGCTAAAACGTTGCTTGTAACTAGCTTTACCGGCTTATTTGTCGAAATCGATCGTTCCTTGTTGTTGACCTCAGTGTCCGATCTGACAGTTGTCAAGCAATGATCCGCCATTTCGCTCGATCCGCCGATCACGTCGTCTTTAGTAGTGTTGCGACATGGAAATAGTAAGTATTACATACATCTGAAAGGTTCACTGTACCGATAACGCGCGCTGAAAGAGACTTAGGGTGATCGCACCAGTGTTGGACGCGCATCACTGGACCTTGTCCATTACTGGTTCGATCACCTTACTTAAACTTAGTGCGTCCCTTTCTAGGAAATGTGTCCATAATTTTAATTGCAATTTGCGGACAAATTAGTTTGTACAAGCCGATGGGGCACTAAAACGAGCATTTTTTTTGTTTATTTCTAAGCGCGAATATTGATCTAACAATTCTGATGGAAGCATTTAAAGTAAAACTTGGTCGCCCAGCACTAGTAGCAGGATAGCGTTTTGTCACCGACGTAAAGCATTATGTAGGCTATAAACGCTATCGTGCTAGCCCTGCTGCTAATCATTCAATTTATTGCGTAAATAAAATACAGTACATATTATACATTATAAACATATCATTTGATTGAACAAAAAATTAAATTTTTATTACAGTCATGTGTTGACAAAAGTTTTCGAAGTGTAGAAGGATGTGGTACATAATTTCTCAAATAACGATATGCCTTTACAGAGTAAAAGTATAGAGTAAGAGCAAAAGATTTTACATCATCACTAAATCTCATTGCCTTTGTCAGACTTTTTTGTATTTACTCGTAGTTGGGTGCCAATATTTGAAAAATTGTTACTTATAACAGTCTCCAATTCATCATAATTATTACATTTTTCTTTTAAAACTTTAAGAAGAGACTTGAGGTTATTAATTATAACATCTCTGCCCTGCTGCTAATCATTCAATTTATTGCGTAAATAAAATACAGTACATATTATACATTATAAACATATCATTTAATTGAACAAAAAATTAAATATTGCAAAATAAAATGGTTTTGTGTAATTTGTGCCGTAAAGTAGCCCGAGAGCCAATTATTTTTTGTGAAATATCTTTAGCATAAGTTGTCATCCTTATCGTTAAATATTAATGGGCAATACATTTTAACACGTTGGCTGCGGGACTGATTTACAGGTTTGTTATTCTGGTGCGTTAATAGGCCCAAAGAGCCCCTACCCTACTTAAACTTCAGTGCGGCACTAGGTCCATTGTGCCCCACCTCGCAAGAAAAAAAAACTAGTTATTTTTCCCAGGAGGTTTACCGTACTGCATAGAAATTTATACGTAAGCAATCTACATCTGTTAAGCAATATGGTTCTGGCTTCGCCCCGGTCTCAGACATTTAGAACTATTAAATTTTTTTTATTAAACTGTGGGGTCTTTTAGATCTTCTGCCGCACTGAATTGACCGAATTAAGCCATTTTAGGGATGGGAAACGATTACTATATTATCGGGAGAGAATACATTTGCCTAAAGAAGGTTGTTAAATATCGCACAAACGTATTCTCACCCGACGAAACCAGAAAAATAAGAACCGTCGTAACTAAATAGTAGTTTAATTATTTTATTTTGAATGGTTTTCATTAAAACACTCTAAACATAATTGTTGACTGCATTCCGAGCATCGTGTTTTGATTTTTTTACATTTCTTATTTGCCTCCTTACTAGATAGAGTTTTTCTCCCCTTTGATGGTGCACTCATTTTTCTTCACAAAATTTTCACTACAAACACAAACAATACCTCGGTAATTAAAACAATCGCCTATCGCGGTTCGTGTGCGGTGCATCACTACCCGTTGAAATTGTCAACATCCAGTGCGGATGGGGTGTGTGATGGGTCGAAGGTCTATTGGACCCCTTCACGCACCTAAATGAAAAAAAAGTCATTCAGTGCGGGAGAGGTCTAATGTGCCCCCCACGTAAACTAAGTATGCCATATTATCAAAATTTAAGAGCAGTACAGAAAACAATATTTGTCTCTGTCCTACTACAACGATTGGCCAAGATACGCTCCCCGCACCGTACGAAAGTACACTATTTTCAGTGCCGCACAGGATTACGGCCACGCATGGGGCTTTTTGTGCCTTCGCCCGCAGCCAACGTGTTAAAAGCTCAACTTCATGCCTGGCTTCTCAACTGATTGCTTGAACTGGGTATGGAGGATGAAATAGAGTATCCAGTTGGTCATAAAAATGTTGGACAAAAAATATCCTTACTTTACTTTTACTAATTTTTTTTTATTATCTTTAACCATGCCAGCAAATACTTTTTCCGAATATTGTACAACATCAAATACAAATTTTGAAACATGTTTTAGGCCACCTCTATCTACAAACGATGTGAAAGCTGAACATTTATTGATATCGACTGCATAGTCGTGCTCTATTAATATATTTATCTGTTATAAACGCATCTTTACAGATCCTACATGTTTTCTTTTTAAAAAAAACTATATAATACAAAATATTATTCTTGTATTCTGATAAATTCGTTTCTTCTATAAGTTTTAGAAACGACTCTACTTGTTGATTATTAGTTTCGTCTGATACGGTACCGGGCTCATTTATATAGCTTTTTAAATTTATGAAGCTAAATATTAGTGAGGTTTCAAAGCCAGAGTCGAAAAAAATTGCATTTACACTCGGACTGACGCTATTTCTAAATAACAATTTCCTTAAAGCATATCTCACTTGTAAAGCACATGGGTTATTATTATGCCCTCCGGAGGCTCTTAGACATGAGAAAAACATCTCCAAATGATCTTGAGAGCATTTATAACTGTCAAAATAGCTTACTATTCCTTTTTGTAATAAATCCAAACATAGTTGAGCGAAACTGTAAGTATCAATGATCAAGCCAAGAGCTGGTGCCTTGCGACGTCGTTGCAGAATAGGAATACCGTTTACTTTTAGCTTGCTAAGATAAACCCTCGTTTCTTCTAACATATTTGACCACACGTTTAAATTTTGTTGGCGCATCGGAGATTTAAAACCTTTACCAAAAGGTTGCTTACAATTCAATACATCAAATACGAGTATCCGATCTAACACTCTGATGTATTCCACAGTCGCTTCACTTCCTACAAAGTCTTGGTACTCACTGCACCTTAAAAAATCGATCGCATCTGCAACAGAAGAACTCAATACTTACGTAGCCAGGCGAACATTCTTTTTTTTGCCATAATAGTTGACATGGATGCTAGATAATTTGTTTGCTAATTTTAAGCCTTCTTTGACCTGAAGCTTATGTAATTTTAACCAATATCTCCCTTTTCAGAACTCATTTTTGTTTCCGCAAACACGTTTCGAGCCAGTTTTATCATATGCGGTGGGTTCAAAATGCAGTATATCCTATAATGCTTCTGAGGATGATTGAAATATGTTTTCGTATTTTCAAATGAGAAGTTACAGCCTAATAGTTTATAAGACTTTAAGTTTATTTCAGTACATTCACAGGTTAATAATCTGACATTAATATTTATTTAACCCAAAAATCTAATGGCAATCTGTTGTCTTATTGGCTAGAAAATAAGCGATTCGGGATTTAAATTTAGTGGTAAAAGACACTATTTGAAAAATCAAAACTTCTGTAGAAAAGTATCAGCATCATCAGTTGGCATAATGCCCCCGTAGTTAACGTAACCTCAGTATTTATCAGTTTTCTCGTCGTGTCTTAATTCAGTCCTTATAGACATAATTTGTTACTGTGCTGGCAAGAGAAAAAAAATTACAACAACAGAGTACATTTGCTAGAATAACAACGTAAGAGTTAGATACACGTACAAAGTTAGTCTTCTACAGCAATAAGTAATTTTAATTTGTAACTGTGCTGGCAAGAGGAAAACATTAACAACAACAGAGTACATTTGCTAGAAATACATAATTAGAGTAGATACATACAAAGTTAATTTGCTACGGCAACAATTTTAATTTGTTACTGTGCTGGCAAAAGAAAAACATTAACAACAACAGAGTACATTTTCTAGAAATACATAATTAGAGTAGACACATACAAAGTTAATTTGCTACGGCAATAATTTTAATTTGTTACTGTGCTGGCAAGAGAAAAACATTTACAACAACAGAGTACATTTGCTAGAAATACATAATTAGAGTAGATACATACAAAGTTAATTTGCTACGGTAATAATTTTATTTTTTTACTGTGCTAGCAAGAGAAACACATTTACAACAACAGAGTACATTTCCTAGAATAACAACGTAAGAGTTAAAGTTAGTCTTCTACAGCAATAAGTAATTTTAATTTGTAACTGTGCTGGCAAGAGGAAAACATTAACAACAACAGAGTACATTTGCTAAAAATACGTAATTAGTTTAGATACATACAAAGTTAATTTGCTACGGCAATAATTTTAATTTGTTACTGTGCTGGCAAGAGAAAATCATTTACAACAACAGAGTACATTTGCTAGAATAACAACGTAAGAGTTAGATACACGGACAAAGTTAGTCTTCTACAGCAATAAGTAATTTTTATTTGTAACTGTGCTGGCAAGAGGTAAACATTAACAACAACAGAGTACATTTGCTAGAAATACATAATTAGAGTAGATACATACAAAGTTAATTTGCTACGGTAATAGTTTTAATTTATTACTGAGCTGGCAAGAGAAAAACATTAACAAACACAGAGTACATTTTCTAGAAATACATAATTAGAGTAGATACATACAAAGTTAATTTGCTACGGCAATAATTTTATTTTTTTACTGTGCTGGCAAGAGAAAAACATTTACAACAACAGAGTACATTTCCTAGAATAACAACGTAAGAGTTAAAGTTAGTCTTCTACAGCAATAAGTAATTTTAATTTGTAACTGTGCTGGCAAGTGGAAAACATTAACAACAACAGAGTACATTTGCTAAAAGTACGTAATTAGTGTAGATACATACAAAGTTAATTTGCTACGGCAATAATTTTAATTTGTTACTGTGCTGGCAAGAGAAAAAAAATACAACAACAGAGTACATTTGCTAGAATAACAACGTAAGAGTTAGATACACGTACAAAGTTAGTCTTCTACAGCGATAAGTAATTTTAATCTGTAACTGTGCTGGCAAGAGGAAAACATTAACAACAACAGAGTACATTTGCTAAAAATACGTAATTAGTGTAGATACATACAAAGTTAATTTGCTACGGCAATAATTTTAATCTGTTACTGTGCTGGCAAGAGAAAATCATTTACAACAACAGAGTACATTTGCTAGAATAACAACGTAAGAGTTAGATACACGGACAAAGTTAGTCACCTACAGCAATAAGTAATTTTTATTTGTAACTGTGCTGGCAAGAGGTAAACATTAACAACAACAGAGTACATTTGCTAGAAATACATAATTAGAGTAGATACATACAAAGTTAATTTGCTACGGTAATAGTTTTAATTTATTACTGTGCTGGCAAGAGAAAAACAAAACAAACACAGAGTACATTTTCTAGAAATACATAATTAGAGTAGATACATACAAAGTTAATTTGCTACGGCAATAATTTTATTTTTTTACTGTGCTGGCAAGAGAAAAACATTTACAACAACAGAGTACATTTCCTAGAATAACAACGTAAGAGTTAAAGTTAGTCTTCTACAGCAATAAGTAATTTTAATTTGTAACTGTGCTGGCAAGTGGAAAACATTAACAACAACAGAGTACATTTGCTAAAAGTACGTAATTAGTGTAGATACATACAAAGTTAATTTGCTACGGCAATAATTTTAATTTGTTACTGTGCTGGCAAGAGAAAAAAAAATACAACAACAGAGTACATTTGCTAGAATAACAACGTTAGAGTTAGATACACGTACAAAGTTAGTCTTCTACAGCGATAAGTAATTTTAATTTGTAACTGTGCTGGCAAGAGGTAAACATTAACAACAACAGAGAACATTTGCTAGAAATACATAATTAGAGTAGATACATACAAAGTTAATTTGCTACGGTAATAGTTTTAATTTATTACTGTGCTGGCAAGAGAAAATCATTAACAAACACAGAGTACATTTTCTAGAAATACATAATTAGAGTAGATACAATCAAAGTTAATTTGCTACGGCAATAATTTTAATATGTTACTTTGCTGGCAAGAGAAAAACATTAACAACAACAGAGTACATTTTCTAGAAATACATAATTAGAGTAGATACATACAAAGTTTATTTGCTACGGCAATAATTTAATTTTTTTACTGTGCTGGCAAGAGAAACACATTTACAACAACAGAGTACATTTCCTAGAATAACAACGTAAGAGTTAAAGTTAGTCTTCTACAGCAATAAGTAATTTTAATTTGTAACTGTGCTGGCAAGAGGAAAACATTAACAACAACAGAGTACATTTGCTAAAAATACGTAATTAGTGTAGATACATACAAAGTTAATTTGCTACGGCAATAATTTTAATCTGTTACTGTGCTGGCAAGAGAAAATCATTTACAACAACAGAGTACATTTGCTAGAATAACAACGTAAGAGTTAGATACACGGACAAAGTTAGTCTTCTACAGCAATAAGTAATTTTTATTTGTAACTGTGCTGGCAAGAGGTAAACATTAACAACAACAGAGTACATTTGCTAGAAATACATAATTAGAGTAGATACATACAAAGTTAATTTGCTACGGTAATAGTTTTAATTTATTACTGTGCTGGCAAGAGAAAAACAAAACAAACACAGAGTACATTTTCTAGAAATACATAATTAGAGTAGATACATACAAAGCTAATTTGCTACGGCAATAATTTTATTTTTTTACTGTGCTGGCAAGAGAAAAACATTTACCACAACAGAGTACATTTCCTAGAATAACAACGTAAAAGTTAAAGTTAGTCTTCTACAGCACTAAGTAATTTTAATTTGTAACTGTGCTGGCAAGAGGAAAACATTAACAACAACAGAGTACATTTGCTAAAAGTACGTAATTAGTGTAGATACATACAAAGTTAATTTGCTAGGGCAATACTTTTAATTTGTTACTGTGCTGGCAAGAGAAAATCATTTACAACAACATAGTACATTTGCTAGAATAACAACGTAAGAGTTAGATACACGGACAAAGTTAGTCTTCTACAGCAATAAGTAATTTTTATTTGTAACTGTGCTGGCAAGAGGTAAACATTAACAACAACAGAGTACATTTGCTAGAAATACATAATTAGAGTAGATACATACAAAGTTAATTTGCTGCAGCAATAATTTTATCTTTTTACTTTGCTGGCAAGAGAAAAACATTTAAAATAACAAAGTAAATTTGCTTGAATTACAAAATAAGAGAAGATACATACAAAGTCATATTTGAATACACCCGAAAAACTATGTTTTTCCGAATATTAATTTTACCGTATTTTTTATTTTCCGAAGCTTTATATATTTTGGGGCTTTTTATATAAAATGCATAATTTGGTTGCTATACGTAGGTTAGGTTAGGTTTGATTTATTAGCGACTAGCGACCCGCCAGCGGCTTCGCCCGCTGTAATTTTTTTTTCCTGACAATTTTAGTAAAAGTATCCTGTTACTTCTAGTACCTCCCAAAATATGTGTACTAAGTTTCATGATGATTCGTCAAGTAGTTTTTGCGTGAAAGCGTAACCAACATCCACGCTTTCACACTTATAATATTAGGAAAGATATCAAAAAATGAAGAATTTATAAAAAAGTTCGGTATTATGACTCTTCGGAATTATGTACTTTACCCAGTTATTATACTACAGCAATAATTCAAATGTTACAAATAAATCATAAGATAAAAATAAATTATTTCTACTAGGTACTATATATTTTTTACAATTCCCATGATCTCATTATTTGGCGATACTCTTGCATGACTGACAATCGCCCTCTTTTTGGGGGTATTTTTGTATATGGATTTCTGTAGGCGCGGTGAACACAATCATCACCACAGGGAAAAAGGTGTTTTCTGTCTCCTTTTAGTACTAGATCCGCTTGATTGTTTCTATGGCTTCTTGCTATCCACCACTGGCTTCTCACAAATGAAGCAGAGATCTGACCCAAGACTTAGTTCATCATTATCGCTGTCTATTTTTCACTTTACACAAGTTAATCTTACAAACCAACGTGACTACACACTACACTGATTTAGAATCGCACTCGATCGGCTCACGCTCACAGTAACGTTCGAAGGTGATCGAAGCGTCCAAACGGCTTGAAGCGAGTCTACAGTTCTTTCTTGTATAAATATTATTTATTTAGTTTGTCCGCGCAGTAGAGCGAATGCGGCGAGGGGGGTGAAGGCGGGGAGAACTGCCGCCGCTGCGCGTCGCCTCAGGCCGTTCGGACGCTTCGATCACCTTCGGACGTTATAGTCTGCTCTGTAGAAAATGGCACCTATAAATACCAAAAATTATATAAGAAATCGAGAAATGATAGCACCCCATAAGCCTTATCTATCATTCATTCAATCATCTTATTTTGTATTTGCTCAGTCCCAACAACAACAACAGGTTGATAGGAACACATTTTTAAGACTTGATCCACTATTATACTAAGTACAATATAAACTGCAAGAATTGAGTAGGACAAGGAGTCAAACAATGAAACAGTGGTCTCAACAAGAGAGAGAGTAAAAGAGATTGTCAACCACAGATTATAAGGCGAAGGCTGCACGTACAATAAATACTGTGATCTACTCATATTTATCATATATCGTGATATTTACTGATCGTATGGTCTAGTGTATTGACGGATGTCAATATTTATCACGGAAATCTAGATTTCTGGATTCTGGATGGCAGTTTGTGATAAATATTGAAATCCGTCAATACACTAAATACAGTAAATACTGTGACATTTTAGTACAGTTTTTATCTTCATATCCAGTACACGTCTGAACTCTACGAAATACGTTACAGTACTGACGTGATAAATATTGAACGTGTAGCCTTGCCTGTGTCTTGCGTTAATAAAACGTAATCTATCAGTTTTTATTGTATTGATGGACCAAAGTATTTATTTATTGTCTAGCCTTCGCCTAAGGGTGTTGTCTAAATGTCAATTTTATTCAATATAGTCTCCCACATAATAATGCTAATAAGTTTCAAACTTGACAACCCACACTGCCAGACCCCTATTTCACCATCATGACACTGACAGATGATAGGTGACATTCCATATACCTACAAGGCGCAGCTTATATGAAACCCAGTGATGTATAAGCGTGTTAACTTTGCAATGAATACCGCATTGTCACCTGTCATTGTCAAGATTGTGAAATAGGGGGCAGATTGTACAGATTTTCAAAATAAAATTTATTAAAAATAATTGCAAATGTTTCTGAAGTAAAAGTAAAATACAAATACAAATAATGCATTTAAAAAATATAAGCAAGTCTTCTTAGAGTTGTTTGTATTTCTGTACCTCTGCCTGACCCATTCTGAGAATAAAGGCGTGATGTATTGGAGTTAAATGTGCCGTGTAAGTATTTTATAAAGTAATATTTGTTTATTGCCAAGTTTTGAAAATAGGAAAAAAACCTTGGCTGTTTTAAAACCTCCATAGTCTAAAATGACGTACGATAGTTGGTTCTATATTTAAAACTGGGCAAGAGCATGTCGGACCATGCTCAGTGTAGGGTTCCGAAGCCGTAAAGTAGTTACTACAAACATAACAATCAACAAGTAATAACTAATTTTATATTTTAGTCGTTTGATGCCGTCTTAGATGATTTTAGTAGGTATAAACACTTTAATCGCCTGTATCTCAAGAACCAATGATGTCTACTTAGTCGTGATAATTTTCCTTATAAATTCGTTATATGTTTCTGCTTTCATTTAAGGTTTTTTCTGATATTTAGTATTTGTAGTCTTGGCTGTAGAGGGGAAGGGGGGCATCTAGACTCTAACAAAAATTAGCGCTTAAGAGCTTAATATTTCATTAACGGATTCCTTGATCAAAAAACTGTTTGGACAAACCCCCAATACTTTAAAAAGACCTATCTAACGATACCCTGCACTATGGGTTAGAAGAGAAAAAAAATACATCCCCACGTAACGTGTAGGGGAGGTACCCTAAAAAAAAAAATTCTTTTATTGTACTACTTTGATAGCGTGACTTATATGTATATTCATGACAAATTACAGCTTTCTAGTACTAAGAGCCCCTCGGGAGTTATAAGCGTCCATAACTCCCACGAGAGGTAAATCGGGTATACCTGTTCTATAAGCCTGCGTGTACCTATTTCAGATACTCAGATACTCAGATACTTCTTTATTGATAATGTCAAATTACAAGTCAAAATAAATTTACATTTAGTTACCTTAAATAAGATTAATAAATATTATCTCATATGACCTGAATTAAATATAAAGGCAATACTAACATTTTTACGTCATTTGTTTGTAGGACAAAAATTCTTCAAGACTGTAAAATGCCTGCTCGATCAACCATTTCTTTAGTTTGACTTTAAAGGCTGCGTCACTAGGCGCCGTTAAAACCGTCTCGGGTAGGCAGTTGTACACCGCGGGCCCCAGCACGCGAGTGTGTCTTCGCGTCTTTGTCAGTCTCCCTGGGAGCGACAGGAGTTTGCCTGCGTTGCGAGTGGGGTAACCGTGAGTTTCGCCCCGCGTGCGGTATGAGTTTAAATGTGTACGCACGTATGCCGCTACCTGAAAGACTAGCAAAGATGGGAGCGTAAGTATGCCCAGGGATTTAAAAAATGGCCGAGCCGAGGTGTCACTCGGCACACGCGCGACGGCTCGAAGCAAGCCGAGCAAGTGTGATGAAAATTAATATATTTTTATGCGTTACTAAACCCTATTCTCAACGCGTGTTCGATACGCACCTGGCCGGGTTTTATCAAATCATTTACAAGCGGAAATGGGCATTCTTAGTTGCCAATTCAAATAACTTAACTCATAAATTACAAGCGTCTTAACCAAATATTTGACATTACCTCTAACGTATACGTCGCCTTTACTGAGCTTTATTTAATGCCATCTTAATTGTTTTAATACTCATTTAAAATCCCGCTATGTAAGAAATCAGATTACAAAAAAAATACTTAAGATAAATTATCAACCCGTAATAACCAGTTCTTTCAAAATATTTAGTTCTTGCAAAATATCTAATACGTTAAAAAATAGAATCTGACATATATTTTCTGAGAAATGATTATATTGCTGGAAACTCTAGGAAGAGGCTTCTGGTAACCTTCGGGGAGGGAAGATGGCCGATTGAAAGATGTCCGGCTTTTGATTTTGATTTATTCTGTTTACTGTTTTACTCTACTCACTTGACATTGGCGAAATCACTGCGTATATCGCGGTGGAACGCCGTTAATAAAAAAGAAGAAGAAGAAGAAGAATAACTCTAGGAACTGTCACTTTACTGTTTTTTTATAAATTAACACACTCATTTAATCATTACCTACTTATTTATATCAATATTTACCTTTACGCAGCAATGTTTCATGTTTGGCACCAGCGTGCTACGCCGCTTTTGCTTGTAAGTAGTAGATTCCCCGCGGTTCACGTGACCACAACATGGTTACGTGAGGCACGACTTTTAATAGGTTCTATTTTTTAGCGCAAACGGGTGGTAAATTATGTGAATAAACACGCCTGCCATGTCTTAAAGTGAATTTAAAAAGCAATAACAAGCATTGTAATCAATGTGATAGTATGCCAAACAAAAAAGACATCAGGAGATAACCAAAGTGAGTACTTTTATGACAATGTTCCAAAAAACTGTCCCCGTAAAAGTTACAGTGGAATAAAGAAATTCGAAAATGTGCATAAATGAATCCTAAAAATATTACCAACATTCCATTTTTTGGGCAGTCGTGTAATACAATATATAATTTATTTCGCATTAACCATCGCATGCTCTAAAAACAGAATCTAAAGCAGTCAAAATATATACCTAATGCTCATATATATATATATATATATAAACATCATAATTTCGAATTTAATTATCTAAAACACTCATTTGCTTTACTGTTCATGTGGTATAATATAACAGTCAAAGAATTTAAGAATCGTTTTCTTTGTACAAAATCTCTAAACTCACTTGCTATAACCGGGTCTATTATCAAAAATGTTTCTCTAAACTGTCATAGTATAATATTATATGATCTCAAATCACATACTATAATCATTCATTTTCTCAAAACTTCACTTCATATTATAATATTGTATATTTTTTAAATTCAAAATCTTAATAAACTCGTCTCAGTTTCAATGCCCATCTCAAGATACGCCGTAGTAAACGTCAAACCGTAGAAAACTGTCATTTTCGACGTATCTTAAGACGGGTATTTAAACCGAGATCTGTTTATTAATACGGGCCTTAATCATTCAAAATCTATAAAACTATTAGATATATGAATCTTACTCGAAATAATATTATAATACCTTAGCCTAAAATAATTAATATGAAACCGTATGAAGCGCTAATTTATAATAAATAGAGTACCTTTGGTGATTTGTTAGACCATTTTCACGAGCTCATTATTTCTTTGAAGTAAATTTTCCGTTCGCATTTTTCCCCGAAAGTTTTTTTTTACAGTATTATAGTTTTCTGATTCTTTATTTTAACGGATTCTTTTTTTTCTATGAGCATATTTTCTTATCGTCTTTTTTCAATAAAGCATATTTACACGTTCGGGATTATATTAATACGATTTTTTTTCCAATGCTGCATATTTAGACAATTTTCATCACACTTGCTCGGAAAGGGTGTCATAACACGCAGGCGTATAGACGGGTTATAGCCGATTTCCCTCCCGCGGAGTTATAGATTTATAACTCCCTAGGGAGTTATGAGTTTAGTTTTAAAATATAGAATAGGACCCACTCGTACGTCATTTCAGACTAAGGAGGTTTAAAATCATCCTATCTTCAAATCTTGGCTACAAAATTATTTGACTGTTTATAAAACGGTGTCCCCTTGTTTTACAGACAGAAAATTTACAGAATTTTGTTTCACAGAAAATGTTTCATATACTATTCGGTTCTTGTATTTTTGTTTCGAATAATTTTTATTTAAAACTATTTAATTGAAAGAAACAAATTCCACAGAAAATCAATTCAATGAATTTTACAATTTATTTTTTTCATTAAACAAACCTATCAAACAATATAATTATTTTTTAACGATACCTTCTTTTACAGAATATTTTTTCATAGACCGTATAACTTCCTAGAATTTTCATTACTTAGAAAGCTAATTTCTGCTGAAAGCTTATTGTTTCCAGATTTTTTTTAATGGTCACATGTCTAACCTAACCTACGTAACCCATGCTTAAGATAATCTGAAAACAATAAGGTAACAGCAGAAATTAGATTTCTAAGTAATGAAAATTCTAGGAAGTTATACGGTCTATGAAATAATGTTCTGTAAAAGAAGAGGACACCAACGACAACAGTATACAAAGTCGTGGGAAACTCAATATCTGTGAATATTTTTTGTGAAACACTATTCTACGAAATTACTATTTGGAGAGTAAGGGTACACCAATAATAACAAAATCAATTACAACATAATACAAATTATCTTTAAGTATAAGGGTTATAAGCTAAATACTATAGTATGATATAAATATGAGTGAGCGACCATGACCTCTCTGGGCAGAACCGACTTGAATAGGTTAGGTTAGAAGGCTAAGGCGGGAGCGAAGCGAAGCAAGCTCCCGCCTTGCCTTCGAGGTTATTTTTTTTTACATCTCTTGAATAAACTGTGCGAAAAAAATTGCAATGATAATACGAGAAAAAATTTACATGACATGAAATTCTAAACAACTTCTGTCTGTAAAATAACGTACACTGTAAAATGATTTTATTGTTATTAAGTTATATATTAACTAAATAATATGAGAACAAAGAATATGTAATTTGCTATTATATGATATGAAAAAAGAAACATTGAAATTTATTTGAAATAAAAATCGATGATTTAAATGTCTTCAAAGTAGTTATTCTATAAATTGACTATTCTATGAAATGATAATACGAGATTTTTTTTACAAGAAATGAAATTCTAAACAACTTCTGTCTGTAAAATAACGTACAACCCATTTAATTGCATTATATTTATATTTTACTTTTATTTCAGAGAGATTTGCAATTATTTTATTAAATTAGATTTTTAAAATCGGTACAATCTGGCAGTACGGCATGTCAAATTTAAAAACTAAACCCAGTTTTTAGCATTATCTATGGAAGACAGTATTGAAAAAAGTCGATTTGACATTCTTGACAACACATGACAGTCCCTTTTAGCGAGTCGAGTGCCATTTAATATTTGTTTAATTTATGTTGTTAGTCATTGTCTTTTTAATTATAAGTATTTTTTGGCCCCGTACAGAAAATTTGGTCCAAGTGACGAAAATTAGCACCCCAGTGACCAGAAATATAATTTCGCGATAGCGGGCTTTGCTGAAACGCTGTACCATCCCTCTAGTATTTTGGAATCTGGTAAATGTGCGATTACGACACACTTAGCTACGTATCTGCTGCCTTCACGAGTTTGTGTCATCCCAAGTTGCTCAGCCTTGCTCCACACTGCTTGCGTGAAGTGGAAGTAACAACCTGAGACTTTTGTAGTCTCAGAGATGTAACGGATGTAGAGGTACCCAAAAAAATCGAACCATTTCTATTGGCCGATTACGAATTTTAAGGAGACAGAATATTTTTTTTGTTCCGGTGAGATGAAATGCATTATGGGTAAAATAAAATTATTTTTAAGTGCCCGCAACCTTTTGCCTGCCCGCAACCTTACAACTATACGTCATACACGGTGACTTAGGAAGTACCGAAGATTCTACGAATATAATACCGCTTTTGTACCCTTTGCTATCTGGTAAGACAAAGTGTATTTATAAGACCCTATTAAATTTGATAAAATCACGGATATCAGACTGGCAACCACAAAAATACAAAACGGATTATGAAGAAGTTGCCATGCAAGCTGTGGTATCTGTTTTCCCTAAAACTGAGCTCCATGGCTGTTAACTACCATTTTAACAAGTCCAGTTTGAAAATAGGCAGAGAACTTGGGCTTACGACGGAAAAAAAAACGCGCCAAATTGTTACTCTTACTGCAGTGTTACCATTACTACATACAACAGGATTCAGTTGAACTTCAAGACAAAGAGCGTGTGTCAAAAATCTTTAAATATTTTGAAAAATTTTGGTTTCGAAGAGCTGATTTCATAAAAATTTGGTCCGTCATGGGTGAACGCCACCGAACGACACACTTTCTTGCATGGTGGAATTTTAAACTTAACAGTAATGTATCAAAAAAAACAAGTAAACATCATCCAATTACTGAATGTTCTATTTAAGGACTCGGCATATTATGGTGTTTGCAGCAAACAAATACTGAATAACAAACCAACTACAAAACGAAAACTTATCACAAATTAAAAATGATATGTATATATTTAGATGTCAGAAGCAGTTTTTGAATGGAGAGATATCTATCGGATATTTTTTGCAAAAAATGAAATAAGTTCCCTGTTAATTATTATAAACTTACTTTATTTACTACCTTCGACTCAAACTGGGAGAAGTGTTAGTAAGTTTTACGTCGTTTTGTTAGTAGACATTATGTCTAAGGTAAAAACTTAAACTAGTGATTTTAATATTAATTTTTGGTTATAATAAGAATACCGAGTTGTTATTGTTATATAATAAAATTAACTTTAATTTACTTTAATAAACAGTTAACAATTATATTTATTTAATTTATAATTGTAGTTTTTTGGGAAAAATATACTAATTTATTAAGAGAACTTAAAAGACTAATTTTAGCAAGAGAACCAGGTCGGTCTGTTGAGAAAAATATACTAACAGACCAATCAGCTGGTTAGTCTGGTTCGTACGTAAGGAAAGATTTACTAACTGACCAACCAACAAGAGAGCTCGGTCGGTCTGTTTATAAAATATATACTAACAGACCAATCAGCTGGTTAGTCTGGTTGGTAAGTAAGGAAAAATTTACTAACTGACCAATCAACTGTAGAGCTCGGTCAGTCTGTTGAGAAAAATATACTAACAGACCAATCAGCTGGTTAGTCTGGTTGGTACGTAAGGAAAGATTTACTAACTGACCAACCAACTGGAGAGCTCGGTCGGTCGGTTGAGAAAAATATAGTAACAGACCAACTTTATGGTAATTTAACTAATTGCTTAAGAAAAAATTACTAATCGACCAACTAGTTGGCACTTTGGATGGTTGATTAGGACAAAAGTACCAACCGACCACCTAGTTGGCACCTTGGATGGTTAGTTAAGAAAAAAAAAGTATCAACCGGACAGCCGGATTGTGGGTCAGGAACATCTATTATTAACCACACAACCAGGGGCCTATTGCATAACAAAGTACAAGCTAATATTATTAGCGGTTTTGGTTGTAACTTGTACTTTTATGTTGCATAATAAAGTATAAGATACATACATACATAAATCACGCCTGTTTCCCAGAGGGGTAGGCAGAGACCACTTCTTTCCACCTGCTACGATCCTGACAAAGCTCTTTCGGTTCTTCCACATTCATACATCGAGTCATGCATGCACGTCGATTTCGGGTACTTAAGATTCGGCCCTTTTCCAGTATTTCCCCGATTTGAGTTAAAAAAAGTACGCCTAGGGCGCCCTCTTCCGACCCTTCCACTCACTTTAGCACTGTAAATTTCTTTCGTCAATTTTTTTTCATCCATCCTTTCCAAATGACCGAACCATCGAAGCATGCCCTTTTCAATTTTAGTGACTACATCTTCTTTCAGACCACACTTCTCTCTGATGTTTTCATTCCTTACTCTATGACACAGTTTCACACCACACATACTACGATACATACATACACATATAAGATACAATGTACAAGTATCTAAATTACAAGCTAATAATATTAGTAACTCGACTCGTAATTTATAATATTTTGTTGCATGATAAAGTAGCAGTAATAAACTACGAGCTGCATAATATTAGTACTAATAACTCATATAATTAGTGAATTTTACTAGTTTATGTTGCAAAATGAAAGCAAAAACAGAAATTATTACAACAAATTTGTAATTATTTCTACGTACGTCAGGGGCACCATATTTTTAAAATATTAGTTTTCCATTGATGAATTGTTAGACCGTCATATCAAAAATGAACCATTTATTAAATTTATCTGATGACGAAGATGCTGAATTTATCCTACAAATAAGGCGTCAGCGAAAAATGTACAGTAAGCGATTAAATTCCACCTTTGAAAACAGTGCACATTTCTATGAAATGTTCCGCATGACATCAGTCAAAGCTGAACGAATTCTTCAAACTATTGCACAAGATATTCAACAAAAAACAATGGTGGTGGCCTATCTCCCGGTCAACAACTGTGTTCAACTCTCCACTGGCTAGGTACCGGGTGCCAATATTTCTCCATTGGTGCAAGTCATGGCATTCATAAATCGACTGTTTCACGTACTGTTCACCGCGTTATTACAGCTATAAATAGAAGATTATTTCCATCGGAAGTTAAGTGGCCTCAATCTATTGAAGATATGGTAAATAAACTCTACGCATCGTATAATTTCCCTAATGTGATTGGTATCGTTGATGGCACATTAATACCAATCGATGCACCCACTACACACGAACCAGCATTTGTTGATAGAAAAGGAGGCCATTCTATCAACTGCATGATGGTATGTATTATCAGTTTTTTTATGTATGTGCCAATTGGCCTGGCAGCGTCCACGACGCAAGAGTTCTACGAAGAAGTAGCCTCTACAGTATCTTGGAACGAGGCAATTTGTTTCCTAATGGCGTAATACTTGGGGACTCTGCATATCTTTTAAAAACATGGCAACGATCCGAATTCTGACTGCGAAAGGAGCTATAATCGCAGGCTAAAGGCAACGAGACAAACCATAGAATGTGCCTACGGTATATAAAAAGAAAAATTCCCTTGCCTAAACCATCTTAGAGTAAACCCAAAATTTGCGGCAGATATTTTTAATTGTTGTGCAACACTCTGCAATATAGCCCGAGAAGGGGAAGCTGTAGAGGCGAATGCAGTCCTGCAGCTGGATCTACCAGAAGAAGAGAATATTACAAATATAATTATTAAAGCTCCGCAATTAAATGCTGTCCAGCGTCAACAAGAAATCATACGATCAATGATGTAACATTTCAATAACTACCCTATTTAATTTTATGAACCCTATTAATGATGTGACATTTCAATAAATGACCCTAAACTAGTTTAATAAAATCTTTTCTTTGTTGTTATAGCGGCAACAAAAATACATTACCTATCTGTGAAATTTTTATCTTTATACTACTTTTTAGCTATCACGGTTCTTGAGATAGAGCCCACTGACAGGCAGACAGACATCGAAGTCTCAGTAATCGGTTCCCGTTTTTCTCCTTTGGGTACGGAACCCTAAAAAGCGATGTTACGAGGTCTACTAAGGACTCAGTTTACCGATTTCAGCCTAAACTAAAATCGAAACCAAACCTTCAGTGGTTACGATTCCGGCGAAAAAATAGGTTTCGGTCGGAGACTAATATAAATAAATACCTAATAAATAAATAAATATTCTAGAAAAATCTTACACAAATCAACGGTAAGCATATTTAAGGCTTGTGTTGTGGGTATACTAGACGACGATATATATACATATACAGTGTGTGACTTTCATAAGGACAAATATTTGAAGAGTGACCCCTAATGAACACAAAATTCAAATTTTTGGTTAAAAAAAATTACTTCTTTTTCATACAAATTAATTAACGGTAACAAACTAACACATACATTTGACACGCTGACATCTTGTCAGTTCCCATTCTTAACTAAATTGTTGCAATATGCAATACATTGCTTCTGAAAAATTAAAAATTAGTAATTCTCGATCAGAAAGGGTGAATGTTTGATAAAACGGTTAACATTACTTTAAACTATCGTGTTCCTTAAAAGGACAATGGGCAAATTTGTATGGGCACTGTCCCCCCCCACCAACAGTAACGGGATGCATGTCTATATGTTTATAAGGACCCAAAAAAAGACAAAATACTTATTTTAGTAGCAAAATCAATCAATCGTCCTGGATGTGAATTACGTTCCTCCCGCTGCCTAAAACTCAAAATTCCTCTTTACCGTACTGGGTTTATGTCCGATTCTTTCGCCCTTCAGGCAATTCGTCTCTGGAATGCGCTACCATTTGAAATACGACAAGCGTCCAGTAAGTTTGTATTTAAACGTAAGCTTCGCGAACATCTCCTCAAGCAAGAACTTAAATAAGTGTCATCATCTTCATCACACACTGTTTTCATTGCATGTATTTAAGTATTGTTTATGTATTATATAAACTTATATATTATTTATGTATTATATATATATATATATATTTTTTTTTAAATGTTAAGTAGCTATTTAGATTTAATTTAGTTTTTAACACTGTTCATTTCTCTAATTGCACCGGTTTTTTATTCTCTGTTGAACATGTGGTTGACTGGTAGAGAATGCCTTTAGGCATTAAGTCCGCCATTTGTACTTTTTACATTTATTTGTATTGTGCAAAGAAGATTAAATAAATAAATAAATAAAATCAATGGGATTTTTTTAATGAAAACAAGGGCCAAATAAGGCAAATCATCCATATATGTGTTCATTTTCAAACAAATTCCATACGATACGATTATGGTTTTCCAAGAAAACCCCATACATCTGGTGATCGTCTCCATAGTAAAAATACATAATGTTGCTGAGATCTATTAAATGAGACATGTTTCATTTCTGTTGGTGGGGGGGGACATTTCTACCCATGGTCCTTTATGTTCTAATGAATGTCACACTCTGTATAATAATAGATATCAAATATCATATATAGATAAATACGTATACACACATAGAAAACATCCATAACTTAGAAACAAATATTTGCAATTTGTCACACAAATAAATGGTCATACCGTGATTCGAACCCAGGACCTCCAGCTAAATTGGCAGGGTCACTAGAGTCTGCCCAGCGAATTGTGTCACAAAAAAGGGCGGCAATTCAAAAATCAGCAGTTGGATAAGCCGGATTAGGCGATACTAAACGTAGTTGATACTATTTCATTTGTCAGCAATGTTAAATGATTGTTTCTATCTATCAAATCCGTTTATTTAGTGTACAAACATTAATATTGGTTGCAGATTTTTTGAATTTGCCGGGCTTTTTTTGTGACACGATTTGCTGGGCAGACTCTACCAACTAAGCTAAAGAGGCCTAAGAGGCTAGAGGGAGGGACGGCAAGGAGGTATTTATCTAATAAGTACGTAGTTTTGAGAGGAAGGCTTTGCATATAAATATGTAGTTAGGTTTGTTACTTTCAGAGGTGTATTTTTAAATCATAGACACTTGCGTTTTTTATGGATTTATTATTAGTAAAGTAGGCATGCACGTAGGCACGTAATAACTATAATGGAATAGATTTTTTTTTTATAATTTTTAAGCAGAAAATAATTTAATTCAATTTCAAAATACGTACTCAACATTAAATAGAATACGGATAGTTATTGGGTATTGTTATTAACCGGCAACTTCCGATAGTTCATCCAAATTGACGTTATGTTCATCATCTGGAACGAACACAGCTGGTGAGAATTGTTCAAAATTGCAAGTAAAACGCGATCTTGGGAGATCATATTTAGACTCATAAGTAAGTATCTGCAAGTCTTTCAGGTAATTATCGCGTTCTAAGTTTTGTATTTGCAAATCCTTAAGTTTGATTTCTTTTTCTAATATTTCTATTTTCATTTTAGTTTTTTTCAGAATAAGCTCTTAACGTTCTTCAATTACATTGCGTTTTAAATGATTTTTTCCGGTCAGCTCAGTAGGATTACTTTTTTCTGATGGTTTTTTTTGGTTTTGTTGTTTGAGTGGGAACATCTATATCAATTAGATCGCTCTCTTCCGCTGTTTTTTCCTTTACGGCGATAGATGATGTGTGAGTGGAAACATCTATATCAGTTGTTATATTATATTCTGTTTCTAAAGTTAAAGATTCCGCTACATCCAATCCTTCCAGCACGGGCGATTCTTTTCCTAATATTTCGTACACCAAAAAATCGACCTCGGTTTCTTTACAATTTGTACCACCTGCAGATCCTGTCTTCTTTCTATTATCCAGCTTTTCCTAAAAACATAAATAATGTATGAAAATTAAAATTAAAACATGCTTTAGTTTATTACTAGCAAGAAGGTACCTACCTACTTTTTACTGAGAATAGATGTCATATACTTCAGAAGAAGTGTATAAGGTCGGATTCGAACCGACCTCTTGACCTATCGCGGCTACCGTCTTGGACCTCTGGACTACACAGTACCAGCGGCAAGTACCTATACCTACTATGTTTTTATAGTTTGACTAAAAATAAATGTCATAATATATTTTAGAATGTTTGACCACGTACTCGTATACCAAAGCATAATACATGCATGATTAAGGTTTCAAGTTTCTATTGTTACTATCTAGGTAGGTACTCAGTGATTCGTCTTAGATATGTGATAACGAAGTACTTTATCACTATCAGAAAGTAAATAACTATGTTTTAGTTTACAAACAGACAAATTGGTGCACCGTGCAAGCATTAACATTAAGGGTATCACATAGAAACTTTGTTACTTACCACTGACATTTTTCGTATATTCGTCCACCAAACATCGCGAATATAGGTCCAATCTTTATTTTCTTTTAAAATACCTAGGCTCTGTGCATATTGTCCAATACTTTTCCAGGCATCACATCTTATTTCTTTTGTAACGGTTGCGGAAAATGGACCAAAAATAGCACGTCTTTCTTTTCGTTCATTTTTGCCAAAACGCGCATTTTCAACTTCCGCTGTTGTTCGCGTTTTCCCGTCATTTTTTATAATATTGAATTGAAATACCTACGTTTCTACTCCAAAACATCAATTGTATTTTGTTAAATAGTTGCGCCAAATATATGTCAATATTCAGTATCAGTCAAATTGCCGCCTAAATGTTACTTTTAATAAAAAACCTTACCTAGGCAAAGGTTTTACTCATTCAGCCATAAAATTTACTTATGATTAGTATAATTTGCTGATAATATTAGCACCAGTGTTACAAGTTCCTATAAATCTATTATGCAACAGAATATATTAGTACTAGTACTTTACTATCTTATAACTTGTAGTTTAGAAAAAATATTAGCAATTTATGCAACAGGAATAATCTTGTATTATTAGTAAAATCAAAAATGATTATGCAACACAAATAAGTACGACTTGTAAATAGTTGACTTGTAACTAGTATTTTTTTCCTAGTATTATTAGTAAACTTATGCAATAGGCCCCAGGTTGTCACTAGAGAAAAAAAATACCAACCGTCCAACTGGGTGGAATGTCTGGTTGGTGGGTTGGTAATAGAGGAAAGGAGAGGGGGGGGGGTTGATTTTTGCAGCAGCTAAATCTCCCATCACCTGTTGTAGTTTTGTTGGATTTTGCTTTCTGCAAGTTACACATTTTCGAATATACTCGTATTTCTTTGTAAGTTTATTTCCACTCACGATCGAATATGATTGTCTGGTGAATGACAATGTTATTCGCGCTCCATCGTGAAGGGTTAGCTTGACGCATGGTCAATAATCAATAGTCAATAATCAACTCAGGCAAGTCATCATCATGGGGCAGAATGATAGGGTGCATCATGTCTGTGGAGATGTGAGCATGTTTCAACCTGCCACCGACCCGTATAATTCCTTCTTTGTCTAGAAACGGGTTTTATTTGAAATTTTGCTTTGGGATGAGGATTTCTTCTTTTTTTTGAGGTGTTCAATCTCTTCTATACATGCAGATCCGTGTATTTTCTTAATTAAAAGTGTTTTTGCTTGTCTGATCTCGGATAAAGTTATAAACTTCTCTTGTTTTTGGTAATAAATCGACAGACCCATACCAGGATACGCACAAGTTTTGTAAATAATCTGTACTTAGCTAGCATGTCCTTGATAATATTGTCGAATTCACATGTTATCGCCAAACTGACTTGTTTTGCTTGTTTGATCTCTTCGTTGGTCGAATAAGATACTTTTGTTTCTTGATTTTCAGCGCTGAACGAGAACAGCCATGATGGTCTTTGCTACCATAATGGGTGTTTTTTCCGTTGGGATGCCGTGACGCTACGACTAGTTTTAATTTTCATACATGCTGGCATGATTTCCGTTATTTATCGCACCCTGTTTCCAACAAATGGCTTCCAGCGGTTAGGGTAAAATAATTCTTGTCTGGCCTTTGTTGTTTTTTGATTTGCAGTAAATGACACACGTGTACGCTTGAGTTGGCGCATCACAGTAGGCGTGTAATTCGATATCTTCATTAGCGTCTGAGCCAAACCGTCCATATTTTTCATGTCTTCTTTAACCTTCTTCCACTCGGTTTCGATGCTTTCGGGTATCCTATCATCCCATTGTAAGTTTACTCTCCTTACGTTTTGGATATCAATTTTTAACTTGGTGGAAATCGGTGCGAGCCATCCCATCGGGTTGAATAACTTAGAGATTTCCGATTAAAGTTGCCTTTTTGTCGTGCCTTGTGAGATAGACGGAGAGGTCCCAAATTTCGATTGAAAATGTAAAGTATCTTGTGCCGGATCTCAGTAAAGCCCTAAAGTTTGTCTTTAATCTGGCTCAAGAAAAATGACATTTTTGCACTCGGTCAAGTCGTCTTTGCTTACTAACTCCAGTAACCCATAATAATTTGACATCGACTTCCGTAAACTAAAGCCTCCTGCTTTCAGCAGACTCTTCAGTTCCTCTTGTAGTTGCTTAGTGGTAATTTTATCATCGGCTCCATGTAGGAGGTCATCCATATAAAAGAATTCTTCAAGTGCTTGCGCAGCTTTCGGGTATTGAGATCTCTCGTCGCTGGCTAACTACTTAAGTGTCATCATGACCAGGAACGGGGCGGCCTTGGTGCCGTATGTAACTGTTAAAAGCTGATATACATTTGACTGGAAGAATCTCTCCAGATCATTTTCTGTAGCTCTTGATCATCTCCATGGACCCATATATGACGGAACATCTTCAATATCTGCTATAAAGGCGATGCGATGTTGTCTCCATTTTAATATCAGTGATAAAAGGTCCTTTTGTAAATTTGGTCCTTTGTGCATAAGGTCATTAAGACTTGTTCCGTTAGATGATTTTGATGATGCGTTGAATACGACGCGTAATGAAGTCGTAGTTAAATCTTCACGTAGTACGCGATGGTGTGGTAGGTAGAATTCAGGTTTCTTGTTACCAATTGCCGGTTTTATGTGCCTTAGTGTTAGGTATTCGTGAATAAATTATTTGTATTGTTTCGCAATTAGCGCATTCTTTGCGAATTTGCTTTGTGTTTAGATTGGCCTAGTTTATTTGAGTGTGTCGACCTTAGAGGTATTCGAACTTGATATTTGCCATCTGTCAATCTTGCAGTCGTTGTTTTATAGAACTCAATACCTTGATATTTGCCATCTGTCAATCTTGCAGTCGTTGTTTTATAGAACTCAATACATTCATCTACTTCTTCTCATTTTGATGAAGCTTCCGGAATATCTTCTATTTCCCAGAAGTTCTGTATTTCTTCGACATCATTTATCACTACATTGCACTGCAATTCTTGGACCTTCCCACATAAAATCAGCTCTAATCGCATTTTTGAGTTATTAGGGATGACGAGTCTTTCTTATGAATGCCCTTCAAATGATTTTCAAAAAAACTTTATCTCCCAATATCATATCAATTGGTATCCTTATGTGAAATTGAGGGTATACTGCCGTTTGGGCAAAATATTTTTCGCCAAATTTCATTTCCCAAAAAATTTATCGCAGTGATTTCATTTCCCAAACGGATGTTTAGCACATTTACATTTCACATTTTATTTATTTAGTCAAATTATCATTTGGCATCATTTTACTTTGTCATTTTTTACAGGACAAACTTTTATCAAGCAAATGATTTCCTTTGGCAAATATTGTATTCCAAAAAGTTGTTCGTTAAAAATCTTACTTCGCACACTCAATTCAGAGCATAAGTTTGCCATATGATAATTTATTTTTACTAATATTATGGTATTTATGGTATACGGGAATTACAAGTATAAAACGAATAAATAGAACAAAAAAGTATTTAATTGCATAAATCAAGAAACAATTTGTACAATTCAGTAGCAAAAACGATTTAGGTACTGTTTTTTCTTAAATCAGAATAATGGCAAAGTAAGTACTTTTTGCACAACTCTGGGCTTGAACTTGCCTGAAACGAAAAGTGTATCTCATTAGTCATTGACAAGTTAAAGATATAAAAGTAGGTTAGGTTAGGTTAGAACTGTGACCTCTACAGAAACGAACTGCTACCATAAAAGTGGGTTAGGTTAGGTTAGAACTGCGACCCCCACAGAAACGAACTGCTACCAGAAAAGTACCGAAAGTAGGTTAAGTTAGCTTTCAATTGATAGGGTAAATTATTTTACCTGTAAATTATTTGGCACGCAGTGAGATAACTACCCACTTAAGGAAAAATAATCTTACCCTACATTTTATTCAATGCACTACAGAATAATAAATCGTATGCAAAACAATATTCTGGAAAAAGTATGTTATGCGAAACAATACATTTGACTACATGAAATTTGTTAAAATGAAACATGACCAAGTAATTATTTATTAAACAATAGTATGCCAAACAAAAATATTTTAACTGATAATTTGCTAAAAGTTATTTTGCCTTATGATTTTTTGGGAAATGAAAATTTAAGTAAAGCAGTTTGGGAAGTGATACTTTGGGAAAAGTTTCTTGACCAAACATTAGCACAGTGAACCGAAATTGAGAGTCAGCTAGGGGGAGGGTTTCTAAAAGTTTCAACTTTTCATAATAAAGACCTCTGTATTGAATGTATAATTCTCAGTGAGCGAGCTACATGTAAGGTTTATTAATCCTTTACACATCGCTGCTTCCCAAGAATAGTGACACAAAGCGAAATAGATCAATTTTGAGTTATTGATACTAATCGTTTTAAAATGTGCTTTATTGTATGGTACACAAAGATCAGATTCTAATTACCCAAAATGGCTAAGCAGTGCGGCTGGTGACGTTACGTCATTGGTCGAATCAAGCCGCCATTTTTTGCAACAATTGCAGTTTACGAGTTGCGACAGGTCATTCCGACTCACATGTATTTTCTCGTGAATAACGGCACTCAACAAAATATTCCAAAATGTATTTCAAGATTTTATGTGAAATAGTGGCTCATTTAGAGTTAGGACACTTTAGCAGACAATAAACCATGATTGTGGTTCAAGATTTTTGTACTATACGGGCTTATTTTGGAACGGTACAACGTTGAAGTAAAAGTAAGTAATTAATTATAATATTATCTTGTAGTAATAACGCATAAAACATATTTTTTTAAATGACTCATGACTCGGAACTTAATTTGTCATATTTTGTGACAATTATTGCGCCATGTCTTCACCAATTGGTCACAACGGAAAAACAGCGCTGGCCATGCTAGCATCACGCTGAGTTGTGGCCATTTCGTGACAAATTACGTTTTAGTTACCGTTAATGTTAATTTTTTTTGTACTTGTTTGTCAGCTTCGTCACGAATAAACTATTTCTATTTCTATAATTATTTTAAGTAGGTAGGTACAGTAATATTCCGTTGCAAGGCCGCCGACTCCACATTCTTGTATAATACCTTTATTATAGTCTATCTAGGTGAGTAGACACCACTTAATAGACAAAAAGAGCAGATTTATTTACATTAATATGGGAAGTATGTTTTCAGATGAATTTAAATTTTAACTACTTACTAAGTAACTTTTTTCGCTTTGCTTTTGGCACAACAGTCATGGAAGGCATATCTGTTTTCCGTTTTGTTTTTGGCACAGCAGTCGCGGAAGGCATAGCTTTGTTTCGTTTTGCTAACTCTTTCTTGTGTAATGCGTCTAAAATATATTGTGGCTCACGAATTTCCATTTTTCTATCCAGCCTTGAATCAATTATTTCTGGTAGTACACAATCAAAGTAAAATGTTTTTAATTTTGTTTCCATACTGTTCTTCCAGAATTCGTCGTCTCTTTTTACTGCTTCTATTTTCATATCTTTTTCTGTCCACACAACAAATAAACATACTTCTTTCCTAGTAATGTGGAGCTGACCCTGCATCTGGTAGAACCAATTATGTCGTTTATTTATTGTCATGTTCCCGTTCTTCTCCAGTTTCCAGATACTAATTTTTTTCTGTGCTACGCCTTCCTCTATTGTCATGTCCCTAGCCGAATACGGACATTTAATCTCAATTATTTTATCACCTATTAATCCGTCTGGACTTGCCGCCAAAAACGGCAGTTCAGGGTCGACGAATAAGCCACATTTCTTTATACCACTAAAGTTGGCTTCTTCGTCAAGTTTTAATACTTCAGTCAATTGTTCCAATGCGATATGTTCATGTTCCTTGCCATAACGAATGGATTTTACGTGGCTTAAATCACCAGACACATTGACAAGAGTTTTTACAAGAGGTGCACATTTTATAAGGCCTCTTTTGCATACCTTTCCGAAAGAAAACGCAGTGAGACGTAATTTTCTCTCTTGGTGCCATTCAATCGAATCTGCCTGCAAAATAGTTCTTTTTTCAAGGGACTGGCGATCTTCATCAGAAAGATGAATTTTCTTCATATGTTCTGATTTAGCAAATTCAAAGTCAGCTTGTTCTAGATCTGGTTTTTGACAAGATTCGCCATAATATTTATCATTGGTATTCTTTGTACACTGTTTTATTGCAAAAGATTTTGATAATCTTTTTCTTAAACACGCAATTCTTTTTTTATTGCGTTTAACCTCTATGCGCTTTACAATAGGGTTAGGACTTCGCATCAAAATCTTTTTGCAAATATACGTTTGCGGTTCCTTAGCGTTAAATGACACAACTGAACCAGCGCAACGAGCTGTATAGGACTGGCGACTCGAATAGTTTATTCGTTTACCGCCCACAAATTTTGCAATAACGCTGTTGAATACTTCTGCAATGTTACTATTTACGTCATGAATTAGGCTTTTAGCATTGTTCACCAATCTTGACATAATTTTCATGATAACAGCAAAAATATTGCTAGACTTCATTTCAGCAACAAAATTTTGTTTAGGTTCATTTTGTTCAATGTTTTCGCAAAAATAAGGTTTGCATAATGTGTGATCCCCGAAAACATGATTTGGTGCATTTATTAGATCTTGTTTTAGGTCGATCACTTTTTGATTAAAATTTGAATCTTTGGAATTGATATATTTGACAGCCCCTTTAACTGATCTACGTAAGCGCAGTATATTTTTTCCAAGAAGTTTGCGATATTTAATAGGATAGCAAGTGTTCTTGGTTAACTCTTCAAGTTTCGTGCAAAAGTTTCTCAACAGGTGATTAGTGCATTCAATTTTTTCCACCAAAAAGTTTCCATAAGGTTTTGCTTCTAAAATGCTCTTGTATGTACTGGAGTCCCCATCAGCAATTAGCTTTGAGTAAATCAAGCCCTGATTTGGTAAAGAGTGTTTAAAGCCTTCAACTATTGCAACGGATTCCATACCACTTGAGGATCCTATGTAGTTTTTAAAACACGCGTGATCTGGAGCTGTAATTTTTTTGTTGTCTGACCGTGCACATATCATGCAATACTTGTTTTTTACTGCCATGTAAAGGACTTTTTTTGTTCTGTAACCAATAATCACTGCAGCACCCGACAAAGCATTATAATTCTTT
This sequence comes from Acleris holmiana, assembly GCA_949316455.1. NCBI lineage: Eukaryota > Metazoa > Arthropoda > Insecta > Lepidoptera > Tortricidae > Acleris > Acleris holmiana. The sequence goes on along the minus strand of OX438762.1, from coordinate 45,706,516 downwards.
TTAAATGATCTTTTTGACCAACATCCGTCAACAACCACAGTAATCATGGGTACTCCATCTGCATTAACATTACCATCACGAACAGCTAAATTGTATTCTTCTTTTGCTGCTTCTTCCATGCATTTTTCTTTTGCCATTTCCCAAAGTTCACTGACTCTTGCATGACACTTTGCATACAAATGATCCGACATGGAAGGTATTTCAAGTGAAGCAGACACTTGTTCTAAACCCGCGTATGCCGCACCTATAGACATGAAACCACTTACCACATTTTCGTTGAGATCAAGTTCTTTTTTATCGTCGGATTTTTTACAATTTGTTAAACTCAATTTAGCGTTGCACATTTTGCAAACAAACTTAAATTTTGACACAAATCCCTTTCTTTTTTCTTGAACTAATTTCAAATGTGAAATTTCTTGCAATTGTTCAAATAAATACATGAAATCTACAACTCTATTTCCACTTATTCTAAATTCTTCCAATTTTTCTTCTGGTGTTATGATGTTATAATCTTCTTCTTGATCCGAATCAGCTAGAGAATGATGGGTAAAAACCTAAATGGCAAACAAATGATAAAAATTAACCAAATAAACAGAATATCTTGATAAATTCATAATTTTACAACTTACATTGGGGTTATCTTGCGTATTAGTTATAGTATCAAGCCTCAGAACTTTCGGTATATCATCAATCGGAGGTCTAAAATTAAATAAAGGGTTTATTATATAAATTTAAAAAAATTACGATTTTTGGGATATATATAGGCCAAAAAATCTCAAAGCACTTAAAGCCGCTGTATCAATCACATATTTAGAAGTTCCTACTTAATGTATGTATGTATAAAATGTAATGAATAATGTACGCAGGTATCTTTAGAAAAAAATATTAGTACACAAGAAACAACAATAATCAATATCTTACTTCACGGCATTATTTTGCCTGTGTGAGTAATCAATGTCATTGTCTATTTCTCCATCCACTGAAAGACAAGAAATTTGGTCCATTGGCATCCTGTAATAAAACAGAACGTTTTGATTTAACTATAATTTATTTAATAACAAAATTGGTTTTTGCATGAATTTTGTAATCCTCATTCTATAAAAATAATTCGTATTTGGGACTTACAATTCCATTGTGTGGTAAACTTTATGATCGATGTCAACCAATTCATTTACCCTGTAAATTGAAAAAATATAAAGATAATGTGGAAATTCATACTAAATTTATTAAAATGTTTTCCTATACACCTCTTACTATTTTTACGCATACCTCACCGGTTCATTAGGTAACTCTTCGTTTTGTAGCGATGTGCCAACAACTGGAACATTAACCCTATAAATAAAAAAATATGAATATTTTTGCAATTTTACTCATTTGTTGAAATATAGTTGTTAGGTACTGAGTATACTTACGAAGCAACAGGAGTATTCTCTTTGTCTTCAGATTTCTGGAGATGTCTTGCTCTAGAAATATTGAAATCATCCCAAGAAGTAACAATATTATATAATTAATTACAGTAAAAAAAACCTCGGGTCGTTCTAAGAAGCCTGTTTTGCCTATAAATGTGTTTTTTTAGCTAAACTATTTTTATATCTTGGTAAATATTCACCATAGAAGTGTATTTTTTATATACCTACTAATTGAAAGAACTTCGCGTGTTGTTTACAATTACTTGTGTAAATAAACCAATTTTGGCCCAAAACATCAAGACTACAACTAAACGATTACAAAGTCTTAGTAATACAAATCGATACATCTCGAAAATCAGTCTATGTTGCTACCGATGTATTTTCTCCTCCCTTAGCGTGTCATTTTGACAACTGTCAAATCAGTATTTTTAGAACGTTTTCACTATCAGTAGGTTTACGAGTTTTACTTACTTCATTTCTTCATGCAAGCGTTTAGCATTGTGCTTTTGCCAACCCCTGCTCTTCCTTTTCTGGTTGACTTTGTTCCCCATTTAAAATAAAGTAAATAATCACAAAAATCGCGATAAACGCTACCAACCAACAAACGACACAGCCTCCACGTCCGACGGCCGAAGCAGGACTAATGCGGACATGGGGGAAACGTGACGGCTCTGGCTAAAATGGACGAAACGCGTGCGAATTTAGGTATTTCCTTCATATTAGTAAAATAAAACACATTTTCAAATCTAAAGTGTAGAATATATAGAAGACGTGTAGTTTTGTTGTAAATCCAAAACTGATGATCTTCCGTGAAGTAATTACGCCGTACTAAGTGTTTATTTTGTTATGTAGAGGTATCTTTGGATGTGTTTTCTATCGAGGGAAGTAGAAGTAATCGTGTTTCTAAAGTATATGATATATAGAGTGATTCCTTAAATATCTTACATATGAATTGCATAACTAAAGCTTCAGTAAAAGCAATGCAGCAGGCGATCAAACGAACGCATTTTTTTCGTAATTACGTATCGTTGCCTCGGCGCACTCTTAAGCGCCGACTCTGGGTGGCAACCCGCTAGTGTTTGCTGCGATAAGTAGTCCTAGACTGTTGACAGGCCACGCGGGAGCGCGCGTGGTGGGGATGAAGTTACCCTTCTAATAGTACTTATTCTTATGTTCCTACATACAATTAATCTAATTATAACCTTGTCGTTATGCAACCGCGACGTTTTGCTACCGAGACGATCTAAAACCAGGAAATTATACAATCCAGACACTTTTCATAATGAGGTATGTATGATAAAACATAGGCCATTTACAATTTAGATCTAATGCTACTTTAGCATTTTACAATTATGACGTTATGCCTAATTAGCAGAGCACGGATTTTTCATGGCAAAACAAAACATTATCGTAATCTGGCTAGTGATAGAAACATCATTTTATCGATATCGATAATTGTGTAATAAAATAAAAAACGTGACCAAACAAAATAACACCTATACAACATTAAAAACATACATAGTTTTTATGAAGTTATATAGAAACATATTAAATTTCTTCGTCGTAATCCACGTTAGTACACACAGCAGCACATGACGTTTTATTCGTGTAATGGTGATAGGAGTAGATAATCATTAGTTTTTCAACATTCTTCGGAAGCAAACAGTTTCGTTTATCACTATAAAGCCATTTATGTGTACTAAATGTACGTTCAACTTCACTTGACGTCAAGGAAGAAAACTTATAAAATTCATTGTAATTGGTATAATATTTAGTTTCAGTATATATTTTAGATATATCTCGTAAACTTTCATAATCAGGATTTCGTTAAAGCACAGCTTCAAATTTACGTATCACTGGTAAATTTTAGATGGCTTATTATTAAATTAGCAACTGCTTCCCCATTGAGCTTTTCTAATACCTTCGACCCCAAAAGATAAAATGAGTGAAAATATTTTTCTTGCAAAGATCGAATTACCACATTTGACACACATTTACCAATAAAATCCGTCGTTTCGTTCACAGATATCCACAAATTATTGGTTTTATTTACCTCTTTTATACCCTGTTTAGTTTTTTTTTTTTAATACAAGATTTAAATACACATATTTTCCACAGGGTCGATTTATCCGGTAAGGGCACTTTTGTACAGTCACAACATAAATATTTGTTGAAAATATTACGGAAGTTATCGTTGTTAACTGTTGCATGAAATAAGAAAATTAATTAAATCGAAATAAAATTGATGTTTCGAATTTGGTTGTCCAGAATGTATATTGTGGCGGTTGCTTTTCAGATGAATGTCAAAATTGCATTTCTTTAGTTTCAGATGTATATCGCACATATAGAGCAGTATATAGTAGAGGTCACTTTATTCACTTCATTTTCACATTACTCATTCTTACTTTAATTCAAAACTGTTATATTAAACTATCAATCACGTCGATTTCAAGGCGATTTCGGTAATAAAAAATATCTATATAATATCACTGTCATACGTAATGAAATGGCATCTAATGTCTTATGGAGTAACGAGTTTCTATTATTAACTGAAGTGTTTATTATTTTCAATTAGGTGGTATATATAATCACTTCATTCAAACTTGTACCTTCCTCTTTGTTGCCTGAATATGGCAAAGCTAAATAACTTTTATAAATAATACTCGATATCGATAAAATGATGTTTCTATCACTAGCCAGTTGTTTTGATGTTAAGCCATGAAAAATCCGAGCTCTGCTAATAAGGCATTACTTACAACGTAGACATTTTGCTTACTAGAGCATTGTACAAACAAGGCGGTTTGTTTAGTTGGTCGTTATGCAACAACGACGTTTTGCTTACATACCCAGTCCTTTTGCCATCTAGTTTTAACGAATCAAACCCCGAGTAGGTACTCTTTTTAAAGTGGAATTTACGTTAGTTCATAACTTTTTTATCAATACGAGCATTGCACAAAGTGTAATACTTCAAACGTCGAAGTCAGATTGATCGAGCCTCTGTTCCCTGATGTAATATTCCTCTTCCTTTACGAATAATCGAGGCTTTTGATTTATTATAAGCGTTGCTGCCGAATACTGAATAAGTCATTTGTCATATTTGTAAAGTATCTCAGGGATATGAAGAGATCATTGAAAACTGATTGACTGCATCATTGAGTAACAGTCAATTTTTGTTCAATTTTACTGTTAGTGACAAATGAAATGAAGACATTTTAGGCTTTACGATTTTTTTTGGAAAAAAATTAAGATCAAGCACTTTTTTCTGTAATCGGTTATAGAGTGTTAACTTGATGTACTTACTTCTGTTTGAATCCACCAAATTGTTATACCGAAAGTTACTCGAAAAAGTTGCATCCTAAAAAGAAACAAAAAAAACATCATTGCTAAAATTGTTTTTGATTACCTTGTGTAAAAATTTCCGGTAGATTCAGTTCAATAAAGATCCTAGATTTGCCCTTAAAGATAATTTTGTTTGGTAGTTAAAGCTTCGCTTTTTGTAAAATAAGCACTTTATTCTTCTTTTTTTCGTTACTTTGTGTTTTGTACCCGCATTTCTCTTGTTAACTATATAATTATGTTTTTGTAACTTGTGGTAACTTTACTGGTTGATGCTAGACTTAAGTTTTATTATTGTTTGTGTTATGTTGTACCGTTTGTATCCAAATAAAATATAAAAACCTAACGTACTCGCGATCGCGATCAACTTGACAGTCGAAAGCAATTACGATTACGAGCGCCTCGAATCATTGGTATTGTGTACCAGAATGATCATGATTACGACCGTAATCGCCTTCATAAACGAAACCAAGTGAATTTAATGAGACGTTTTGTTTTTGCAAATATTATTTAATTAACTAATGAGTTAGATTCTCTCAATAGTCCCTAATTGTACTGTTTTTATTCACTGAATAATCGTATTCGTTATATTTTTTGGTTAAATGCAAAGACAATAATAAAACTATAAATATATTCATTAATAACATGAAATAATAAAATTAGTAAAATAACTAAACGTCAAACTCATCGAAGCTTCGTAAATGTAAAGTTGAAAACTTCTTTAAAGCTATCTTTGTGAACAGACAGGGCCTTTATTCAGGTGGGTTAAAACGATATCGTGTTTGACACGTTTAAGAATCGTTTATGTCACAGTCGCCATTATTGTAAATGACAAAAGAGTTATCAAAACGTTGACAATACGGAAACAGGTCAAAAACGATATCGTTATAACGCAGTTGAATAGAGGCTCAGTGCTTCTTCTTCTTCTCTTTTAATGGCAGCCACAGGGCTTGTGCAACAGACAGTGTGTCAGCAGTCAGTACCTACTGTCAACTACTGTCAGTCAACGTGGTCAACAAAGTAAATTTTTTACTAGTAACTTTTATGTTTTATAATTCTACTGTGTATTTTTCCTTACAAATCATAAAGAAATGAGATTAAAAAATAATATAACAATAGATTAGCATTTAAGGATCGCGTCGGACAACAACAATAGATAGATAAACCAAAGCGAAATGATAACAAGATATTGGCATTATATGTAGAGAAGCGGATACAATTAACGCACGCCCTCCATCTCTGCTCGCCTCGTTCAACTCCTCGCCTTCGAGACGAGTTTGCCACCGCGCCCGACAGCAGCGAGTTCAGCGACGAGCGCCGCCCGCCGCCGCCTTGACCGCCGCGACTACCGCCGCCGGCACGCGCCGCTGCACCGGGCCAGCCGGCATCCGCGGAGTGCATGGCGAGCGCTACTGGTGGTGCAGTGCGCTGCAAGCGATGGACTCAATCGAACTATGAAAATTATAGCGAGCATATTACGGGGCCACAGAGGAAGGAACTAACCTCACTGCACTGTATATCGTGGATCTAGTGCTGCTTCTGTTTCAGACCCTTGAATTGACGTTCATTGTCCCGATAGTTGTTTCGACGAAAGGTCTCATAGCGAAGAGTCTCGACCAACAACACCTTAAGACACTATCTTGATGGTTAGATCAAGGGCCAATAGTGGAGTGACGTCACGGACGGCAACACACACAGTGTACGCTCGCGCAAATATCCTAGTCATTCCCTGTCGGACAGTTTTGTTTCCCAGTTAGGAGTTATCGGCGTGTGTCTTTGTGTCAGTCGAAGGCGTGTGAGTGTTCGCGACGCGCAGTTGTTTGTGTTTGTGTTCTATAACAGGATTGTATCTGGATTGATAATTTAACTTGTGTGGGTAGGTGTTTAACAAAGTAGCTTAATTATTGTAATAATAAATTGATATCATTTGTCAATATCGGCGCCCTCTATCTATTAGAGTCCACAACCTTTTCACACCTTGTATAATATGTCAAAGTGCGGGGCTTGTACTAAAACCGTATCTCCGAGAGGGGCCGCCACTTGTATGTCATGCCCACTTAAAAAAACTGACAACAGTAGTACTCCGGTGAGAGGATTGAGCAGCGACTACTACGGTCACAGTCCCTTCCACAGACCTTGCACGACCCTGCAAGACTCTGCAAGACCCTGCGCGCCCTTCGGGCAAGGAAACGGAGGTCTGCGCTTTGCGCCGTGATCTTGCTGAAGTTTTAAATTTATTTGGAGAAATAACATTAGTTATTAGTCTATCAGTTCATGGTGAATGGCATACACCCGCCGTCCTGACTGTCAGAATGGCGGGTGTACCCCCACATTGTAATAACTTTATTTGTGCTCCACAAACCGACCGCTTGCCTTATCTTTGCTTTTGCTTTTTCTTCTCCAACTTCTATAATGGTCTCCTGTTTCTTATAAAGTTCGCAAATAATCTTTCAGTCCCTGTAGCAAACACCAACACCACGCAGGCTATACATCATCTTCTTCCAGTCTATTTTATCAAAAGCCTTCTCCAGGTCAATAAATGCTATGTGTGTATCCATATTTAAATCTAACCGCCTGTCAACTAGTCCCTTTATTCTTTCGAAAATCATACTGATCGGAACTTAAATGGTTTTCAGCAATTGGTCTCAATCTGTTTTGAAATATTTTTAATAAAATTTTAGATGCTTGCGAAATAAGGCTTAAGGTTCGATGTTTTTCACATTTTAACGAATTAAGTTTTTTTGGCAATGCCACTGTACTGCTTATTTGGAAATCTACCGGTATTTGTCCTGCAAATCTATTATGCGTTTGAAAAAAGAGAAATTGGAGGCTGAAATATTGCTAATTAAAGAAAAAACTGAAATGGTGAAAAGGGAAAATTATAAATTAGATTTAGATTTGTTTAAGTTAGAGGAGGAATTTAACATACGTTATACGTAATATTATTGAGAATAATTTCGTTGAAGTAATAGAAAATAAACAAGAAAATATTCATCTTTCAAGGGTAAATACAATTTAATTAATCATTATACCTAGTACATATTTGTGTATAGTATTTTCTCATAGTTAATGCAAACTTAGTTCGTAAAACATATTATTATATTCATTGAAGACTAACCCCCTTATTCATTCATAAATGAACATTCCTATCAAACTCAAATATCAAGGCCATAGCATACATTAAGCAAACTTTAATTGTTGTTCGTTTATTAATAAGACGGTAAGGTAATTAATTAGCTAAACTTGCACTCAAGAGCAACGAAAACGGGTACCGGGAAACGTACATACCTACAAATTAACTTACACAGTCCGAAATGCAGTATTATACAAATTATGTATGTCGAATGATGTCTTTTTTTACTGTTTATTTTAACGCTTAATAAAATCAAGACAAATTTTAACTGTATAAAAACTTGACAAATCTTTAAAAAAATGGAATGGTAAAAATATAAGTCTGTTTTGGATCAGGAGGCTAGTCTGAGGGTGGTACATGACTTGACATTGACATTTGACTTGGTCTGACAAAAACGCACAGTGCTGTCAGGCAAAAAAACAATCGAAAACGTTTACTCAAACGAACTCAATAGTTTAAAAGCATGCCTTTAAAATAAATTAATATACTTACTTATTTAAATGCAAAAACTACGAAAATGGTATCTTCAATTTGTGCATATTATCGAAAAGAAATATAAAAACTAGGGGTTAATTTGTTTGAGATATCCCAATTCACAAAAGGCTTTATATATCTTTGGTAAAACTAATCTTGTGTCATTTGTTTCAGGTATAGGCTCTGTTAAGACATGTGCCAATTTTTATGAAAAAGTTTCCAACGTTTTATCATGAAAGCGATGAATTTAATAATTTCTACGATAATATCAATCTGTAATATGAATGACAATATATAAGGAATGGGTCCTCAAACCTGACGTTTCCAAAAAATGGATAAAGTAAGACTATCCATACATACAAACAATTTATTTGAACAGTTCTGGCCACATGAAAAAGAAAAAACACACCAACTTTTTATAAACCAGAGTCCAAGATCTAAGAAATTACCAGAGCAACCCAAAATTATTTTACTATGCGTTGTACTCTTGGCAAGTAATTCGTATGGCAATAGTTATAGTGGAGGAAGAAATTCTATGCTCAGGACCCGTGTCATTGGTACCAGATACGGTAAATTGCAAGGTGTTATACTGCCGATGGATCAGCACAAGTACTTGAAACCCGTAGAGGCCTACCTTGGAGTGCCCTACGCTACACCACCGACCGGCTCAAATAGGTAATTTTTATTTTTATTTTTAAGATAAGTAAGTAATTGGTTTTGGCACGTGTTTTAGAGGATCGAAAAACAGATTCTGCAGTACCAGGGGGGAGGGGGGGCAGTTTTTAGTGGTACATTAACGATTGTTTAACAATTATCTTGAAAAAGGTCGGGAGAAACGACCTCGCTGTAGGATTCACCTTCACCACGATAATGCCTCGTCGCACACCGCCAGGCGTAAGATCGACTATTTGCCTACGTCAGACGTGGAATTACTTGGTCACCCGCCATATAGCTCCGACCTTGCACCGTGTGATTTTTATTTGTTAGTGAAAATAAAGAAAAACTTTTTATGGACGCCGAGGGAGTGGTGGCTGCGTTTCAAAAGGCCGTCGAAGGGACCCCTAAAGTCGAGTGGGCAAAGTGCTTTTCTCAGTGGCATTATTTTTAAAGGATACCTATTATAAATTTGCTACTCAACTTTCAGTTTGACCCTCTTAGTGTACTTAACATAAATATTAATATCGCATAAAGAAAAAGTTTGTACATTGAAAACATTTGAAAAAAAACTTAAAAGCCAACTGCAGAACACGTTTATATGATTTTTGGAATTCTGTCTACTTGTCTGTTTATTTGTCAAAACTACCTCCACGAATAAAACTTTATTTTAATTTAAACAAAACCCCTTAAGGAGATGGAAGTTTGAGTGAGAGTTTGGTCAATTTCAAGTTAGAAACCCTAAAACCGGCGGCTACTCCATTTGAACAAAATAAATCACTTTATTTTTTAAGGTAATTCCGAGTTAGGTCTTTTAAAAATTAGACCCTAATAAATAGGTTTTCATACCTGTAAGGCTTTTTCGATATAAGTTGAAAGGTGTATGAGAGTTAAAACTTAGAAATAATAATGTTACGAGAAGGTATGGTCAGGTAGGTAGGTAAATTAGAATCGACGCGCCGGCTCAAGGACATGCCTATTGTTAACGGGTACAATCGAGTTCAAGGCCAAGGCCGTCGCTATTGTAATCAAAGGTCGCAATGAGTAGAACCTTCCATTATCGAACGTCCGCGGCGGGTCAAGGCCCATCGGTCATTCGAGAAGGCATTCTGGAACAATCGGCGATTGGGAGTATAAAACGTGAGGCGCGCGCGAGCGGCGAGTCATTCCTTACTTGGAAAGCGAACAGTGCGTACCTACGAGTGAACCAAGCGATCATCTAAGTTTATTGTGCGATAATTGTTTGTAACGATTAAGTGAGTGTGTTAATTAAAGTCTGCTCTTAATTATCGGTGTGCTCGTGCATTTTTATCAGTTACCTACCCCCACGTACGTAACATTTGGTGTCAGAAGTGGGATAGAAAATGCCTATAACTCCGCGAGATCAAGAGCAGGAGGGGGTCAAAACCCGAAGTCACACTGCAGCAGAGGACTCTGCGGCCAGCGCTGGTACATCCACCGCCGGTACGACCACTGCTACTGATCCAGCTACTACAGCAGCGTCACCTAAGCCGGATATTACCTCAACGCGATCTTAATCCTTTTTTTTCTTTTTTATGTTAATAAGAGGGCACACTAGCACTCAGGCCACCTGATCCTCTTGAAGGAACAATCCAGAGCCCATGAAGAACAATCTAGAATCCTCCGGAACGAGCTACACAGTCAGAAGAAACTTCAAGAAGACCAATATAGCGTTCTCCGAGAGGTACGAGAGGCGGCCACCGAATGGAAGAAGAAGATAGCAGAAGTTCAAGAAAAACTTGTTGGCATGGATATTAGGATTAAGAATGGTTTCCATGACTTTAACGAGAAAGTTGAGGACCGCCTCCAGGGCCTAAGAAACGAAATGAAGAAACTAGAAATAAAAGTGGTCAACGGTGCCTGTGGACCTGAGACATCTATTCCGGTAGCTGGAAGGTTCAAGGTACCGCCATTTGATGGTACTTCGTCATGGCCTATAAATTGCAATTTGAGTCAGTTTCTCAGGCAAATGGTTGGAATAAAGACCAGGCGAAGACGGCTCTAACCTTGGAGCTACGAGATGAAGCCCTCACTATTCTGGAAGCTCTGGGAAAAGACAGAACATACGACCGCCTTCTTGAAGCTTTGGAGGCACGTTACGGTGACAGTCATCTAGAGCACGTATTCAGAGCTCAGTTAAAAGACAGAACCCAGGGTCGTAACGAATCATTACAACAGTGGGCCCTCGAGATAGAAAAATTGGTCAGAAAGGCGTATCAAAGTGCATCAGGCACATTAGTGGACAGCATGCTCGTACAGGCCTTCATCGACGGAATCCGTGATTTGGAAGTCAGAGCTGCTGTATGACTGGGACATCATGGGAGCCTGAAAGATGCAGTTGCCCACGCCTTGGAAGTGGAAGCTGTACGCCAGGACTCGAGGCCTTTTAGGGTGCGAGAAGTTTCGACCAGAGATTCGACTGCTCCTCGCCGTGAATTTGGACCAAGGTGTAACTGGTGTGGAGAACGCGGCCACTTGCAATCTAATTGCCCGAAGAGACATAGACCGCACCGAGATCCAGGCCCAACAGAGAGGCCAGCAAGCTCTGACGCGTCAGAGCAGCACCAGGGAAACGAGTAGGAGCCAGGACTAAGGGACGAGTGCTGGCTGGTGGTCAAAATATCCTAGTTATGATCTCACAGGTGAATGATGGGAATAGTCTGGTCGTCAAACGAGAAATTGGTGGAATACCATGTCACCTTACTATCGACACCGGAGCTTCTCGGACTGTGATCAGTTCTCGGCTAATGAAACACTTGACCAGGGATCATCTACTCCGACCTAAGCATCTTCAGCTGCAAACGGCTACCGGCCAGTATATTTCCGTCCTGAGAGAGGAAGAAGTGGCGGTACAAATTGGTGAAAAGAACTACTGGCACAAAGTCATCGTCGCTTACATCATCGACGATTGCATTATTGGATTGGATTTTATGAGAAAACATGGCTGCAAAATCGACTTGGAAGGTGGAGTCCTGAAATTCGGGGTTGATGAAGTCCCCATGGAAGAAGGAGTGAGTGGACAAGTCTACTGTGCTACAAGGACAATACAATAGTGAAATTACCGCACTATACGGGACGGGGATCTCATCGCTGCGTATTAGTTGACAAAATTGAGGGTAGTCAACCGTGGATAACAGCTCGCACGGTTGTGACAACATCATCTGCAGCGTTTGTATGAGTCCTAAACTTAGGCGACACTAAATACGCCCTTAGTATAGGAACTCTTATCGGGTCTTGCGAGGAAATTTCTTGTATAAGAAGTTGCCAGGGATCGAATGAAAGCGGAAAATCTGCCAGTACAGGAGTAGACATTACCAGATTATTAGATGGTTGCCAAAATGATCTCAACAAGGAAGAAATACTGAAGGCGCGCAATTTATTGCTGCGTTACAGCAATGTTTTCTCTGCGCACGACGGTGATATTGGGAGAACTGGAGTTGTACAACATGAGATCAACACTGGTGGAATCATGCCTGTCCGACAACGTCCTCGGCGAGTCCCAGTAGCTCCCGAACAGGAAGTGGAAGACACGATTGAAGATATGAGGAAGAACAGAGTTATAGAGCCATCAACAATTCCTTGGTTTTCACCGGTAGTTCTGGTTAAGAAGAAGGACGGGACGATGAGATTTTGTGTTGACTACCGCCGACTTAACGATGTGACTAAGAAGGATTCTTATCCAATACCTCGAATCGACGACACGCTGAACACTTTGAACGGGATGAAATGGTTTTCCACGTTGGATTTGAAAAGTGGGTACTGGCACGTGGAAATCAAGGACCAAGATAAAGAGAAAACGGCTTTCTCGACCGGAAAGGGACTTTGGCAGTTCAATGTTATGCCATTTGGACTGTGTAATGCACCAGCAACTTTTGAGAGATTGATGAAACAAATACTTGCTGGTCTACTAGGGGATACTTGCCTGGTTTACCTGGATGACATCATAATTGTTGTTAGAGATTTCGACGATCACATTGGAAAATTGGAGCAAGTTTTGACTAAGCTACGAGATGCAAACCTGAAACTTAGTCCAAAAAAATGCCCACTTTTTAAGCGTAAGGTGAATTATTTGGGGCATGTAGTGTCAACTGATGGTATCCAGACAGATCCTGAAAAGATAAGCGCCGTTAAGGATTGGCCGACACCGAGGGACAAGACCGCAGTTCGTGCCTTTTTGGGACTTTGCACGTACTATCGACGTTTCGTGAAAAACTTCTCAGATATAGCGAAGCCCTTGCACCAGCTGATGGAAGAAAAACGTCGATTCGACTGGAATGACCAGTGTTAAACAGCTTTTGCCGATCACAAACAAAGGCTTTGTGAAACTCCTATATTGGGATATCCTGATCCTGAGACTAATTTTATTGTTGACACAGACACGAGTAATATTGGTATCGGAGGAGTCTTGTCCCAAAAGAAAGGGGACCAGGAAGTTGTAATTGCCTACTTTAGTAAATCACTATCGAAACCAGAGAGAAATTACTGCGTCACTCGGAGGGAATTGCTGGCAGTTGTCAAGACGTTGCAGCATTTCAGTAAATATCTACTTGGGCGCAAATTCCATATCAGAACAGATCACGCTGCTTTAAAATGGTTGTTGGAGTTTAAAAATCCTGAGGGTCAAGTAGCGCGCTGGATTGAACAACTTCAGGAATATGACTTCATCATTGAACATCGCAGTGGAAAATCACTCGGCAACGCGGACGCCCTTTCCCGAAGACCTTGTCCGGATGACTTTAAACATTGTTTGAGGCAGGAGGGCAAAGATTGTGTGAAGATGTTGAGAACTGACACTGTTAGCGACGAGTGGAGTGGTGAAGTCATGCAACAAGCGCAGCAAGAAGATAAGGACATCAAACCCATTTATGATTGGATTAAAGCAGGCGTACCAAAACCAAAATGGTGTGAAGTGGCTCCGTTGAGTACACAAACAAAAAGCTACTGGGCTCAATGGGAAAGTTTGGCTATGCATAATGGCGTATTATGCAGAAAATGGGAGACCGCAAATGCAAAGGATGCTCACTTACAGGTTGTTGTCCCTAGGAAAAGAATAAGTGATGTTTTGAGATCCTTCCATGGTGGAATTTCCGGTGGGCACCTTGGAGTGAAGAGGACCTTAATGAAAATCTGGCAACGCTTTTATTGGATTCACTGCCGCGAAAATATGGAAGACTGGTGCAGAAAGTGTACAAACTGCTCATCAGTCAAGCACGCCGGACGGCCGCAAACACGCAGTAGAGGAGCGCTCAAGTTATACAATGTTGGAGCACCTTGGGAAAGGAATGCTTTAGACGTTTCCAACCTCTGACTCCGAAAACAAGTACATCCTCGTCATAATGGATTACTTCACCAAATGGCCTGAAGCATTTGCGATTCCTAACCAAGAGGCAGTGACGGTAGCGGAGAAATTAGTGATGGAAGTGATTTGTCGGTTCGGAGTGCCTCTCAAAATTCACAGTGATCAAGGCAGAAACTTTGAATCCCAGGTGTTCCAGGAGACTTGCCGAATCATGGGAATTCATAAGACTAGGACCACGCCATAACACCCACAATCGGATGGAATGGTTGAAAGATTCAACCAGACGCTGGAGAGACATTTGGCTAAGGTGGTTGAAAGTCACCAAAAGGATTGAGATAGGCATATTCCTCTCTTTCTGATGTCATATAGGTCAGCAACTCACGAAAGTACTGCTGTTACTCCAGCGTACGTGAACTTTGGACGATAACTCCGTTTACCAGCAGATCTTTTAACTGGACGCCCTCCAGATTCGCCAAACTCGATCTCAGAGTATGCGAGCGATTTGCGGAACCGGATATACGACGTTCACAGTCACGTTCGTGAACATGGACTTCAAGCCTCCTCGAAGATGAAAACACGATATGACAGGAAATCTAATCAAATGGGGTTTGAGGAAGGTTCGTTGGTGTGGCTGCAAAACCCCATGCGACAAAAAGGAAAATCTCCGAAACTATCGCCCAATTGGGAACGACCGTATAGAATAGTCACTAAAATCAACGATGTTACGTATCGGATACAACGCAACCAGCGAAGTCCCTGTAAGGTTGTCCACGACTCCACGTTGACGGACTGGCCAGATACTACGGGTCTAATAATGCTCGGGACGAGCATGTCTTGGGAGGGGGTAGTGTTACGAGAAGGTATGGTTAGGTAGGTAGGTAAATTAGTATCGACGCGCCGGCTCAAGGACATGCCTATTGTTAACGGGTACAATCGAGTTCAAAGCCAAGGCCGTCGCTATTGTAATACAAGGTCGCAATGAGTAGAACCTTCCATTATCGAACATCCGCGGCGGGTCAAGGCCCATCGGTCATTCGAGAAGGCATTCTGGAACAATCGGCGATTGGGAGTATAAAACGTGAGGCGCGCGCGAGCGGCGAGTCATTCCTTACTTGGAAAGCGAACAGTGCGTACCTACGAGTGAACCAAGCGATCATCTAAGTTTATTGTGCGATAATTGTTTGTAACGATTAAGTGAGTGTGTTAATTAAAGTCTGCTCTTAATTATCGGTGTGTTCGTGCATTTCTATCAGTTACCTACCCCCACGTACGTAACAATAGTAATAGGAGTACCTACGGCTATTGGATTTCCTATATTTATAACAAGTCGAGTAAATGTTTTGGTTTTTCTTTTATAAGTAGGTAAGTGAGACCCTTTATTTTGTTGTATCAATTATGCTCATACCAATCCCTGTGGTTTATTATACGTATACTTTTTCAATCTCTTTTCAAAATATAAATTCCTGACTCAGAATTGATTTACGGTATAAGTCACGTTCGTGATTAAATCACATACTACGAGTAGATTAAACGTACGTAAACCTTTTCCCGTTCAGTATGTCGAGAAAATAAGTTATAAAAGGCGGATAGAGAGACCCACGCGTCTCTATCGTAAAATCTTACTTTCGACCAATACAGGAATATCTTTTAAAAGTGTGAGACAGAATAATGTATTTGATGCTGGTTATTTTTGAAGGAAGAAATGTGGAATTGTATATTTATGCTACTGTGTTTATCAATTAAAAATATTATTTATATTATATTATTAGAAAAAAACTACCCCTAAGGTGGCAAAATGGGGAGTGGGCGTTTGTATGGAAGTTTGGTAATTTTTAAAATAAGAAATTTGGAAATAGGCGTTGCTTTTGTTCACTTATAAATAAAAAACAATGGCAAGAGCATGTCAGACATGCTCAGTTCGGAATCCTATTCCGAAGCCGTGAAGTACTGCTAACAGGTATTAACTGCCTACAGGCACTTGACTCCGGCGACGACGACAACACTTGACTCTAATCAAAATTTGCACTTTTAAGTTTAATAATTCACAAGCGGATTCCTTAATCGAAAAAAAACATCCCCGCTTCACGTGTAGGGGGTAACATATTATTACAACACTTAGTCGGCGATACTAATATGTTTCATGCCAAATTATAGCTTTGGGTTCCTAGTTTGACTACAGAACCCTAAAAATAATCCCTAATTTACATGTAGGAGAGCGCATGAGAAAAGAAAGACTTAAGAGGGTGGCGATTTTTGACTGATGAAGTCATGGAGTCCGCAATTAACGAGCATTTCGACGACCAATCAAACATTTTTTTATTTTAACGGCTGGTCACTCTATGACAAAAGTTTTATGTATGCTGGGGACTATATTAAAAAAAAATGCACTTTGCAGTCTTTAATTCATATCCTGTCATTTTAAATCGTAACTGTACTCTTTTTGAGCAGGGTATCTAGTGGCAACTTAGCCATACAACAAAAAGTGTTTATTTTAGAAGAAGTAACCTTGTTTTAATAGACCTTGGAAACTTCTTAACCATAGATTGAATTAAATTGATTATCAAATAATATAAACTGTCCTACATATTCAGATTTGCGCCGACTCGAGCTCCGGCCCCGTGGGACGACGTGAAACAAGTTGATCAGATAGGCCCGGTCTGTCCCCAGCGCTTGCCAGATATCTCAAATGAAACAGTGACCCTGGATAGAATGCCTAAAGGTAGACTGGAATATTTACGGAGGCTGCTACCAAGGCTGAAAAATCAAAGTGAAGATTGCCTTTACATGAACATTTACACACCAGTTCAAGGTAAGTTATAAACGGTACAAAGTTTGATTCAGTAAGTGTTTATTATCTTAAAGCAGTAAAGTAAATTTCAAAAAAGATAAAATTTGTGGCCACTTCATCATTATTTCCATTTATTGTCCATTATTATTTTTGATTTAAAGATTATATACATACAGGGTGTCTCATTTAAATCGGTCAGTAAGGGAAATTCTGAAACTATAAGACATACGAAGATCTGTTCTTAGGAACCATGTCATAGATTTTAATAAGAAGAAAAATGCATTCATACATTTTAAAAAAACCTGTCCTCAGTTCAGGAATCGAATCCGGTTGTTTTGAAAAAATACACTTACACTATCTCTATTTAGATATCGATTGTGTAGGTCTTAAGCAGTAAATAGCTCTATGACATATGATGTCTAAAATGATTAAACGCATTGTTTTTGTAGTTGTCACCTGATAGGGATTCCTCCGTAGACATAAATTAAACGTCCGAGTGTAAACAACTATGATTTATTGCACGGAACACAGCACAACGATTAGAAGGAGAAAGCTTATATTTTCGCCAGAGAGTTTGGAAACACCAAGAAGAAAGTCAGAAAAGTACAAGCGCAATAGCCTTTAAATATAGCGAAAGCGTAAGCGTTACCGAAACTGTTTGCGTAGTCTTATCGAGCATACGAGCGGCGTGCGCAGGAGCCAAGCGTCATACGTACTGGCGCGAGCGCACGGCGACGCCGGCCACGCAGCGATAACGTGATACTCGATATCTAATACGAAAGTTGGGTTCGCTTGTCCGCTCAACGTACAAAACATTAACATGACAAATAAAATATTTATTTTAGATTGGTATTAACATTAAGTACTAATATTATTTATTAATATCAAGTAATAATATTACGTATGAATATTCATATTCAGTATGAATATTCCATGCACAATCAGTTAATTAATTATATAATGATAACATGTTAGAGTTAGGTTTAGTTCTAAGTTTTAGACTATAATAACAATGTAACTAGGTACAAAGTACACTACATTTTCATATACTTTAATTTATTTTAGTAGGTGTTCGAAGTCACCACCGTTACAATATTCAACAAGTTCAGGCATGTTAAACTGCCTCTACTAAAATAAACACCTACTAAAATACATTAAATTAACGTTTGTGAAAACAATGCATTTTATTCATTTTGGACATCATGTTTCATAGAACTATTTGCTGCTTAAGATCTACACAATCGTAATCTAAATAGATACGCCTGTATAGCAACATCTTTAGTGCAAGTTCTTGCAAGCTGCTATAACGCGTAAGCAAAAGAATGTATCTTACTGCACACATCGTTTACGTGACTCTCCCAGGAGCATCTATCATCAAGGATAATACCAAGAAATTTAGTTTCAGTTGATTATTTAATCTCCCTGTTTGATAACTTTACTTCTAATGTATGTTTTTTGCATTTTTGTTAATAAACTGTACAAATGTCGTTTTACCTATAATAATAATAATAATAATAAAACCTTTTTATTTCCTTAATAAGTACGTAGTTACATGAAATATGTTTGATTCACAGCATGTTGTTATAGCGTGCACTTTAAATACATACTTAATCTATATTATATAAACAATTTAGTTTTAATTAATGTTTATTAAGGACCTCTTCATAGAGTAAAGGCCTCCTCCATTTTCCTCCACGTAGTTCTATCTTTTGCTTTTTCAAACCAGTTTTCTCCTGCTGCTTTTAAAATTTCGTCGAGCCATCTCTCCGCCGGTCTGCCTCTGGCTCTTTTTCCTGTGGGTCCCTTCCATGAAGTTATTTTTTTTGACCCACCTGTCATCACTCATTCGTACAACATGGCCGGCCCACTTCCATTTTAACTTTCTGCTGTGCTCCAGAGCATCAATCAGTTTGGTTGTTTTTCTTATGCATGGACTGTTTCTTTTATGTTTCAATTTCAGATTAAGAATGCTCCGTTCCATGGCCCTTTGTGTTGTTATTATTTTGTCTCTGGTTTTTTTGTTGAAAATCCATGTTTGTGACGCGGGTAAGCGAGGGTAAGATGCAAGAGTCTAGTATCAATTTCTTTGCTTTAATTGAAGTATTGGACTTCAGGATTTCTTTGAAACACCAAAATTTGTTCCAAGCCATATTTACGCGTCTCATTAATTCATCATAGTGTCTACTTTTTTTAAATGATACTCGTTTGCCCAGATATATGTACTCATGGACATAGTCAAGTAAGACACGGTTAACGTGAATTGGTAATTCGTTACTATTTGTCATAATTTTAGTTTTTATTGTATTTAGTTCTAGACCAATTTCGTTGCTGACATAATTAATTTAATTTAACATTGACTCTAGTTGTGTTGAGTTTTCTGCAAATAGTATGACGTCATCGGCGAATCTTAAATTACTCAGATGTTGACCTTTGATATTAATACCCTTGTTTCTCCATTTTAATGTCTGCATTATATTTTGTAGGACGGTAATGAGAAGTCTAGGAGATAAGGGGTCACCTTGACGTACGCCTCTACCGATCTGAAATTCAGTTCCGGCTCTATCCAGTGTTACTCTACTTGTGCTTTTCTTATATATGTCTTGTATGAGCTCTATTGTCTCTGATGGAACATTACAATCTTGTAAAGCTTTCCAGATGCTGATATGGGATATAGAGTCAAATGCCTTGGCGTAGTCGATGAACGCTAGGTAGAGCGAACGTTTCATTTCTTCGTATTTCTCCATAATCAACTTTAGAGAGTGGATGTGGTCGAAAGTCAAATATGTACTTCTAAATCCCGCTTGTTCCACTGGCTGGTGCTCTTCAGTGTAGCTCGCAAGGCGTTTCTCGAGACAAGAAGCTAATAACTTGTAGAGATTCGATTGTAGGCTTATTGGTCGGTAGTTGTTTATGTCAGTAGGGTTTCCTTTTTTATATAAGAGTACAATATTTGATTTGGCCCATTCGGTAGGTATTTTTCTATCGTCCAAAACGTTATTGAAAAGTGTAGTTAAAGGTTGTAGTAGGAAAGCTTTGCCCGTTAAAATAGCTTCATTTGATATACCGTCTGGGCCACAGCTTTTCTCTTTCTTTAAATGCTTTATGTTAGCCAGGATTTCTTTGCATGAGAATCTTTGTATTAATGCATCATTGTTCTGTAAGTGAAAAGTTTCTATATTCGCTGGCGATCTACAAGTGTATAGATCTTCATAAAATTCAGTAGCGGCTTTTATTATACCTGATCTTGAGAAAGTTTGTTTGTTACCGGCAGAGTTATCTTTCAAAGAAGGAATCCAGTATTTACATGTAGTCAACTCTTTTATACCTTTCTTAACACTTCCTGACTTCTTAAGATGTTTTTCAATAGTCGTAAGTCTGTATTCTTCATATTCTTTTCTGATAATTTTGTAAAAGTATTTATATAGATTTTTTTTTTCCTTTTTTTCTTCAATAGTTAGTTTCTTTTTATTTATCAGCTCGTTTCTTCTATTTATTAGATTTTTTGTTGTGTCTGAAATAATGAAGTTCCGTTTTTTACAAGTGTTATTACCACATGGTGACTTTAAACTTTCATCAATTGCTAGCTTGATTTTTGCGTAATACGTCTCTATGTCTTTATTTTCTTCCAATGCCATATTATTGATATTCGTTCGTCGTTTTACCTATATTGACCCTTAAATTATTTTTACCTAACCATGTAACAATTTTATTAATTGCATCGTTTATATCCGCATTGAATGTCTTTAAATCTTGACCCGGTATAATAACTGATAGGTCGTCCGCGAATAACGTACAGTCAAGAGTAATTGCATCTGGGAGATCATTGACATATATACAGGGTGTCTCAATTAAATCGGTCAGTATGGGAAATTCTGAATGTATGGTGCCAATTTTATTGTATGGGGCCATTTCGTAGGTATACACTTTTGCTCTCAATTCCTTCGGAGCGTTTATTAAAAAGAATAAATAATACGTCCATTATGTGCACAGTCGTTTTTGTATTTAAGCCACTTTGGTTATTGACCATTTTCTTCTCATCTCTGTAACTGAAACCATTGTCGACCAAGGGTTAAGTTACTGATTTCATGCAAATGATGCGCGTAGATGTCTTTGATTCCTCATAATTCTCGTCTTTGTTAAAGTTTTACAAGAAAATATTTCACAGTCAGTGGACATGTAATTTTTTGGGGTTAGAACATAACAAATAATCCACAGGCAACATTTCCGAAACGAGGTCTGAGGCGGTGCTTTTATGCCCAGCCCCAGCCTGTTCTCCACCGGCTCCACAGAGCATTCCGACGACAAGGGCAACATGGTATTTGGCTGTGTTTTTAAAGGCTTTCACTTATAAAAAAAGTACTTTAGTCATTAGTGAGTAAAATGTCACTTTAGTCCCTAGGGATTCAATGCATCACTTAAGCCCGCCTATACGTGGCTATTATAAGTCATTTTAGAACAAGAGAAGTGAAAAATAAAACATCACTCGTCTTTTGACTCCGCGGAGTCGGAAAATAAATGATAGTTATGTTAGAGCTGGTATTAATAAAATTGGTCCATAAAGAGGCCATGGCAATTATTTTTGGTGTTACGAATGTATACAAATGGTCGCCTGTTTGAGCTGGAAACGTATAATGCAGCACTACTCGTAGTAAGACTCCTCGGTCCATATAAATGTATTCCAAAGATGGCAGCTAAAAGGCTTCAGCGTTATGCAATATTTCTATCAGCGTTTAACTATAGCATAAATTACATTCATACTATCAGAAATCCAGCCGTTTTCGTATCTATAGCTCTTTTTAATTACGACCATCAAATAGTTTTACCATTTTTTTGTATTTTCGTACAATATCTAATAAATATTATCAAAAGTACAAACATGAAATCATTAAATTTTGAGATTAAAACAGAAATAAATAAACACATATTTTTTTACACAGTATTAAGATGCTGTTAAGATGGTTGGCTAGATGAGACTAAGATTGATAAAGATTTTAAGCCTTACTATATTAGGAAAAAAGAGATAAGTGTAGACCGAGAATGCTTGTTCTGGGAACACAGAATAATCATCCATAATAAGTTATACGTCAATGTGCTGTCAGAGTTTCATATAACTCATTTTGGTGGTAATTGGACGAAACTTATGGCCCAATTACATTTCTGGTTGCTATAGCTAAATAAACCTATTGAGTATAAATTGAACACTTGTATGATTTGTTTAGCAAATAGGAAAAATCTAGCAAAAATCGAATTACATTGTTGGCCGGTGCCTCCAACAGCAAGGTACAGAATCCATGCTGATTTTCTTGGCCCATTTAAAGACAAGATGACTTTATTTGTTATAGATAGCTATAGTTAATGGCTGGAAGCATTTGAAATGGCAAACATAGGTAAAAATTTAATGATACAGATTTAAGAGGAATTGTTTGTATGCTTCGGGTTTTTCTTGCATCTTGTGACTGATAATGGAGCAACTTTCACAAGTATAGAATATCAGACCTTTTTTCATCCACAAGGGTTAAGCATACCTTTACACCACCTTATTGGACAATCATTTAGGTATGCTTTAAATCTGTAACAGTTCACAAATGCACAGGGGCGACGCCAGCAAAACTAATGTTTGGCAGAGAAATAAGAAGAAAGTTATGGTGAGAGATTACTGTAAATGATAATTATAAACCTTGGATCTTAGGTATTACTTAGGTGAATCTTATCCAGGCGCAAAATATTACGTTGATGTAGGAAGATTAATGAAGAAAACAGCACAAGAACGAAATGCAGACTTTTAGCCAGGCATTCGAATTGCAAGTATATTAAGAATGTAACTAGTGTAAAGGGGTTACACTCATTATTTGTAAATAAAAAACGTAAAGATAGAGTGAGTGTTAGTTCTGGTATTGTTTTTGTCAGGCCGGCATTATTTTTGTGAGGCTGGTATTAGTTTAGAGCTGGCAATATTGCTCTTTTCTCCCTTCGACTGTCATGGTGTGAACATGGATATTGTATGGAACCTAAGTAATTAAATTAAAGCAGTGTTAAATGTAATTTGTTTGTTTCATTAATATTAAGTTATAACAATTTTAATCAATTCCCCTTAGTTTGTTGCTCGACGATATTAAATCTTATCCCAGAAATCTGTTTCCACACATCGCCCCTGTATTCTACAGTTCACTGAAAACAAGACACGTTGATCCGTTTTCCGCCTCAATTTTATTTCAAATACTTACTGACAATATATTGTTTCGTATCGCCGATCGTACGAGGGCAAATAATATTGTGTTTTGTCGATAAAACTGCAATACTGCGTAACCAACAATGGCTGATGCCGCGTACCTAACACATGTGTGTAAGTCCGACATCAATAAACACAAAGATATTAAATTTTAAGGCTCTCCTCTAAAATATACCATAAGTCAGTTACGCGGTATTAGCAATTGTTGGTTACGCGGTATTGCAGTTTCATCTACGATTTGTAGAAAGATTTTGTACAACAATTTCTACTCAATTTGGCTTATCACTTAAGCAAAAAAAAGTAGATATGCTCGGAATAAGAGATAATAAGCTGGAAACTCGTATACTCCTTCATTTTGGCGACAAAATTTATGCTGTACAATTTTATAATATAATAGCTGACACGACACAGACGTTGTCTTGTTTTAACCACAGAATAGATAATAAATAGTACAAGTACAGAGGGCACGCTCCTTTGATCTTTACAAAAGCCGTTTTTTTCTTAGCCTAAACATTATGATTTATGGCCCTCTGACGTCGTCGACTTCAGCGCACGCCAAACGAAACGTTAAGGCTGTGTACGAACGGTGAAAATGAATTAGTTCACTCACCGTGTAGCCGATGGTGAGGGCTGTCAATGACTAAAAGTAAAATGATAATGTATTGCCCATTTATTTCTTGCATTCAATAAAGAGAGCAATGAATGTATTATTATTCCTACATCATGTAAATTATTTCATTAATCTCTAAAATCATAAATACATATCAGGGGACAATCTTACACAAACTGAGCCTGAACTTATTGACCTAGCCCCAAGCTAAGCTCTAGGCTTGTACTATGAGTACTAGGCAACGATAAACTTACTTATATAGAGAATTACATACTTAAATACATAGAAAACATCCAAGAATAGGGAACAAATTTTCGCGCTTGTGAAGAAGAAATTACCAAGAGTTAAGGTCTCGAGAATGTACTACAAATAAGGTTAAATGTTATTTGTTACCAAAACAAAACTACGAGGGTATGCTGTGGATGGCACTTGATTAAAATGGAATAAAACATGATAAAATAAAATAAAAAAATATTATTACGTACAAAAAAATATTTAGTTTACTTACATTGAGTCTGTGGCTGCTATGCTAAAGGTACACCTTATTGTTTCCTCGTATATCCCTCATAATAATTTCACAAAAATTACAAATACTTAAAACAATGTCTTAAGAACAAGTTAATTTAAAAAAAGGGGACGTCATGGGGGTTCGGAGTGTAATAGACGCTCTGACCTCTCCTTCCCAGCTACCCAGCAATAACGTCGCCTCCACCTCAAATCCCCAACTCCACTCGAACAAAATTGACAAGAGGATATCCGGTTGTCTTGATTAGATTTTATCAATCATACATTTGTTTTTAATTATCGTTAAAATAAAAAATAAAAAAGGTATACTATAACAACAAATAAACATTATAAAATATTATCTAATACGGCCATTCTGATAGATACTTCGCTCTCGAACTCTCAGTTCGAAATCAGTACTTATAAAGTTATAATTATAACCTTATATAATTTTTATATACATTTATTTACAGTTAAATTATGCTGATTTATATTTTACTAAACATTTTTTTGTTTTAATTTTTAATACAGTAGGGTTAAGTAAAAAAAATATATATTAAATAATTATCACACATAATTATCATTGTATTAGGAAATCACGACAATACGTAATCATTCCTTACTGTGTGCGGCCAAGCACCCGCCGTCGGTGATGCTTAATCACCCGCAGACAGTGATGCCGGACACCAGATAAGGAAATATTTAATCATTGTTTCCACTTACATATACCTCAATATAATCAGTGCATTAAACCATCTTACACTAATTTCAGAATCATGGTCTATAATAAATAACATTGATTACATCTTTTCACGTGTATAGTAGGTACATACAGGGTGTCCCTAAAACCAACGCCAAAGCGGAGAGGGCTGATAGAAGAGCTTATAAGGCTTTAAAATTAAGCAAATTTGACCCTTATGAAAATTTCATAGTTTTCGAGATATTGGCACTTTTAAAAACTCGTGATTTTTGATACCTTGAACCAGTTTTTCGGGGACTATGACTGCAAATTTAAATATTTTGGAAATCTGTTTATTGCAGGGTGTTGCCAATAAAATGCGCTATCGAATATGTTTCAAGTTTTTTTTATTTTCATAATGATGTGGCAGTTATAAAAAAATAAGTGCAATTTTTAGATACTTGAATATGTTTACTGAAGTTTTGATTTAATTTTATTTAAATAAAATGTACTAAACCAACCTGGCAAATAACGTTAAAAAATCCAAATTTATTTTAGTTTTTAAAATAATATCGAAGTGGACAAGGAACGGATTTGCAATTTTAGTACAAAAGTAATGCTGATTTCCATTTATCTCCAAAATGAATAAAAACATCTAAAATTGAATCTTTTTAATTTAAACTAAATTAAATGTTCGTATTGCCCGCCATTTACTTGAAGACAAGCTCGGCATCTCCTTAAAAATGCTCGAGTGATGCGACGTGCACTTCTAGTTGCGTCTTCTTGAGCCACTGGTTTGAATGCGTTGTCCTGTTAATCGGTTTTTCGTAAACTTTTTCTTTGATATAACCCCTGTAATAGAAATCCAGAGGATTTAGATCCGGAGACCGAGGAGGCCAAAAAATGGGACCTAGACGCCCGATCCATCTCTGTGGGTAAGTTTGGTTTAAACATTCTCTCACTTGTCATGCATAATGTGCTGGACAGCCGTCATTTTGTAGCCATATTGACCTCCGTGTGGCTAAAGGCACATCCTCGAGAAGATTTGGTAACTCATTTTCTAGGAATTGCAGATAATTTTGACCATTTAACTTTTCTGGTAATTCAAATGGGCCAATTATTTTGCCATCTAATACTCCAGTCCACAGGTTCTTGTGCCAATAGCCTATCGGCCCTTACATCTATTATATCATCATTACGACACCTGCAGGGAAAATCATCGTAACTCATTTTCACTAA
This sequence comes from Acleris holmiana, assembly GCA_949316455.1. Classification (NCBI taxonomy): domain Eukaryota; kingdom Metazoa; phylum Arthropoda; class Insecta; order Lepidoptera; family Tortricidae; genus Acleris; species Acleris holmiana. The sequence goes on along the minus strand of OX438762.1, from coordinate 45,680,141 downwards.
CTTTACAGGAGAGCGTGTTAAAGTTTAAAAAAAAAAGATTTTTGACAAGTTGTAATACAATCGCACCTTGAAAAATGTTGTCCGTGAATGATAATCTTAACATTAAATTGCTTATATTACCAAATATAAGCTTATTTTCAGATGTTCTGTGAGTTACAATGACATTCCACAACATTTTGTATTACATATGACATTGTAACTTAGACTGTGTAAATAATAATAAATATGACAAAGTCTTAGAGGCAAACAATACTATCTCTGAGATACAACATCAATTATGTTATTCAACATAGATTATGAATTACGATTGAAATAAAACAAAGGTAAAATAAGTAGAAATATGTTATATATTTATTAATAAAAGGTGTTTTTCACAAACTAAACACAATCAGCATTAACAAAATAAGCATCTTCTTGGTTTGTAATATAAGTTAATAAAGTTTTTAATCGGAATCAGACATATTATTTTTTGAGCACTGTCCTGATGCGGCAAATTAAAGTAATAGTTATGATAAATTGCTTGAATGGCGTTACTTTTACACAAGCTCATTAAATGTTTATATTTGGCAAGAGATACAGGTAATAAAGCGTGGTTTGCAGTTGAAATAGTGACTGATGGTAGCTCTAATTCATTGGTTGAAGTTTCCTCGCGAACACAACGACGATTACCTGCTCTGAGACTTACTGTTCTTTGTTGTGCTAGGTCAATAATCATCTCAGTGTCACTCAAAGAATCATATTGATCTAGATTTTGACCTGAAATTTAATAATCAATTATTTTACTAGTCATTTAAAATAATAATATATCGACCGAACTCATCATACAAATCAAGATAGAATAGTAGCCCTGTGTTCGCAATGTCCAGATAACAATGTGCGTGAAATTATTAATAACTAAACTGGGGCTGATTTGGAACCGTGTTCTCTAACTTTAAGTATCAGCCTGTAAACCTAAAATTACACACGCCAAACTAAACTATATTCTTGTTAGATTAGAGTCAAGTATGACTTTTAAAATTAAAGAATACTGTTCCGAATTGGACCCACTTTACAATAACTTACGATTTTCGTTTGAAACCTTCGTAAGTTCGTATTGATCTTCATAACATTTTTCGACAGCCTGTTCGTTTATTATTTCTGTTTTGGCGTCTGATGTCAAAACAGAAGAACCTGGAAAATTAAATTAAACGTTAACAATAGGATCTATTTTTTTTTATCATCATACGAACAGAAATTCAGAATAAGAATATTAACCTTTGTTATCTGATGGTATGTACTCTGAAACTACAGGAGAACAAAATTCTTCACTTTCGTCAGAGACTGAGATTTGTTCCATCTTTATCTTAACAGGACTGCGTTCTCGGAGATAATGCTTAAATTTAAGTAAATCACGTATTGAAAATAAACTTTTATTAAATACCACTGTTGACGACTGTTGAAATACGAAACTCGATGTCCCACCTACACCTACGTAAGTATCTAAGTATATCAGTTTCGCTCAGCGGAATCGAAGCTGTTCATGACTCTGTTGTAGGTTAACACCACTCAGCTAACCGAAACCTACATAACATTTTTATTATAAAAATATACTTAATTCGTATTTTATCGCCTGTACTTTGGTTGGGCATTGCAAATTCAGAATCGCTTTCACGAATAATATTCTTACGTAATAGATCATTAACAATATCTTGCACCATCTCCCTCTCAACAGGGGCCAAACGATAGGGCTGATTATCTTGTTGTTTTTTAATCGAATATTGAGTTGACCTGTCTTCACCGTACTAATATGGTCATCTGAAGGAAAGATAGAGGGATACCTTTTAAAAATATCGTCCACACTATCTTGCAAAGATTTGTCTAAATGATCAAGACACTGTGCAAGGTCTGCAGTTTCAATTTGAACTGAGCAAACCTGGGACTGACACTTGTTATTTTTAACTCTTACTAAATTACTACCGGTAGAATCTGTAACTATGGCTATATAGCAATACTGTACTGCATTACGTCCGATGAAACAGTCATAATGGAAATCGTCATCCTTAGCTACATATAATTCTAACTCGATACATATGTCATGAAACTGAACCGGTACTACTATTTTAGCAAAAACGTGAAGCTTTCCATCGCCAATTCCGTCAAGATATAAAGAACATGGTAAGAAGGAACACCCAAGGCTCCTCGCCACCGATTCTTTAATAATACTACAAACCGCTCTAGTATCTAATAATGAGGATATATTAATGTTATTAATTCAAATATTTGTTAATTTGTTGTCTAGTCATTTTGATTCAGTACTATTAACGTTTTTGTCATGGTTTCGTAGTTGGAAACGCTGAAAACATTTGTCAGGAGAATGTCCCTTTTTTTTAAAACAGTACAATCAACGCGGTGAAAACATTTTTCAAACGAATGGCCCATGTAACGACCCCCCCTCCCTATTTTATTATATTATATTTGTTATATTTTTTTATATTAAACCTACCTATTTAACTTACCCATTAACCTACCTATTTAACCCTACCTATTAAATCTACCTATTTACCTTACCTATTGGCCAAATGATCGTCTAATGTAAAGGACCTACGTTGTGAACCCGTCATGATTAGTAACCTCAGAACTTTTCGTGAGTATAAGAATGGTATAGCTATATGATTAAAACCTTGAACTTTTACCATACTTAAAAAAACCTGAAGTGAAGTGAAGTGATGGATGAGACTGATAATTGGGTCTTATAACTAGTATAACGTTTAAATTAGGCTTATTCTTTTTTATATTACTTAATTGCTAAATGTGAAAACCTGTAATTGGCTATGTTTTGTTACTCTAGTTTCTAATTTCTTTTGTAAAGCTGTTGGTTTTCCATGGATTAATAAATAAATAAATAAATAAATAAGTCAGTCAGTCTTAGGAATAAGTTAGGGTTTGACTAGAGCTGGAAAGTATGCTTAGGGCATATTAAGTTTGCGCCTACGGCCAAAGCCCACGACTCCCCGCTCAAAACTGTGAGACTCGTCTACCTGACTGGACATCCCTCCAGCGCTTTATTTTTTTCTTTCCAGTTGAGACTTTTGATTTTATAGTCTTTGTCAATCGTTTGTCATAGTTTAGTCAACAATAGTCTGTCACCAGTATTCAAGGGGCAAGAGGAATACACAAAAGCTCCACACTCAATGCAAGAGTCTAATATAAAATAATAGTCATGCATGTATTACAAATTTAAGTTTACTTCTTGGAGCTAATTTATTACTGAGTCAAAGTCAAACAAAGTCCTTCAAGTTGAATGTAATATTGTACCTAAATAAATTAATAGTTCTTTAGTATCAAGTTTATGAAGATTTAATTAATGGTAGTTCACTGCAATTTCTACGAAGAGTTCAGCTTTACATATATCATTGATAATTCCTTAAAATGATAGTGAGCCTCTCTAGTCATGATTACAATTATAAAATGTAAGTACCTGATGAAATATATTCCCGTAGGAATGAGTTTGTGTTTTCAACTGTTCATAGACCATAACTGGATTACCTCTGAGCAATACCTGGCAATAACCCTTGTAAAACATTAAATATAGTTTGAGACAAATCAGTCAATCCCATAAGTTCTTCAATGTTGAACTATAATTCTACAATCACATATCATTTGCTCACTTTGACCTAGCCATAAACTGTATTTGCAGTAAATATTATAGACTTAATATGTTCACGCTGTTTAAAGCCGCACTGGCTGGAAATTATGTTTTATTTAGTAGGAAAACCCAGTTTACTAAGTCTCAATTTACCATTTCTATTTTATTAGGTATAGTAAAGCTTTCCAGTCATATTACTATTATTTGATGTATATACGTACATTCACAAGAAGGAGTGACCTAGGCAACATAATGCACATTTTTGTATGCTTGTATTCCCTTAGGAATGGCGTGATGAAGTTTACCGTACACTGACCAGCTGTTGTCCGTAGACATTGACAGCCGAGTCGTAACTCGGTATATACGGGAAATCACCAGCCTCAGAAGAAGAATTGAGGGAAGATAGTCCAACTTCAACTTATTAATGCAGGCTGTCTACAGACTAGAAATAGTATTTACTTTCTGAGTAGCTTACTTGAGCTTGAATGGTTGAGTAAATTATTGTTAAACCAAATCATAACAAACTGGAAACTTTTCAGCGTAAATTAGATGTTTAATGTAGTTTATTCCCCAAATTCAGTAGTGACGATTAACATATTCAATTCAACATGCTTCCTTCACTATACAGTGGCGGAATAAAATCATACACGGACGAGTTTAAGATATAATATCAATACGCACGAATATCTATTAGTATAGATTAAACCCTACTGTTTAAATGCCCAATACACTATTTTCCCTAGATAATTGAAGCTACCCTAACACTACTTTATAGGCCTATTCTACAAATAAAACACAACACAAATAAAATCAAGTAAAAACTCTCACAGTAAAGTTAAGAATAAAAGGATAACTCACCAAGGTGCAGAATGTCTAAAATTAATTATTAATTATAAATAATAATTTCCCTGTAGAAAGAGAGCCCTATTACCAAAGGAGGTCCGTCCGCCCCGAGCTGCTGCGACGACTGCTTTACGTTTTTCCTTCCATCTCTTCCTCGTCACCTCGGTTTTTTGTGCAAATCCCTATTTCGTGTTATCCAAAAGCGTAGAGCAACCTAATTATGATCCTTACTAGCCCCGTATAGAGTGTGCTCCGCAACCTACGCAACTATCGCTCCTTGTTCTTGAACTATCGTGTGATGGTACGTCACATATCCCAACCCTCAACCCTGTATTATGAATCCTATTCCTTGGTGATAAAAATTTAAATATAAAGCTAATACGAATGAAACTAGGCGATTCCCAGAAATTTCCGTTCGGTAACAAATTAAAGGGCAACATTTTACTCTAGTGTTGCCTGTGCAACTAACTGATAAATAAAAACTTATTTTAAAAAGAAATATCCATTAACATACACCAACGCATTTTTTTATTTTTTTTTATTTATTTATTTATTCATTGAAATTACACAGTATAACAGTAGAACTAAAGCACTGTGAATTTTAGACTACATTTACATAAGGACAAAGCAACGCAAAGAGTGAACAAAAAAAAAGCATTAAAATACGGATGAAGGCCGTTCATTCATCATCACACAAAAGCTCAAACATTCATCACTTACCGACAACCATCTGGATGCAAGTACGTCTGTATCAGGAGCCGCATCTAGAAATGCATTAAGCAGCTGCAGAGCGCGAACCAGCGGTGACTTGCGGCGGGACACGGTCCGCGAGGCAGGGATCGCCAGCAGGGGTACTTTCGTTTCCGAAAAGCATATTTCGGCACAGAGGGAACGAACAGACACACCAGTTGTGATACCAAATCCGGACAGTCCGAGTCCCCACGCAAGATGCCACAAGCCAACGACATCAGCACGTAGTTTCGCCTCACCTCCAGCGAAAAGAAACCTAAGGTCCCCAGGAGAAATTTTGTTGGGTACAGGAACGGGTAGTACCCATAGACCTTTTTATATAAAAATCGCAAGAAAGTTTTCTGGACTTTTTCTAAGAGTAATATGTAATATGATATATTCTGAAATGGCAGCAGATCTGTTACGAGTTTATACAACGTTTTACCCGAGCGCTTGTTCATATGTAGAACAATGCCATCTACCTCGAAGTTCGAGAGGAACTCGTAAACTTTCCTAGATGACTGATCTATTGTATTGATTTCAAGTAACTAGCTATTTCAGATAGTTCACAAAGACACTCATAGGGGTCGCTGTTTACGATGTGCCCCTATTACGATAACTTTGAGGTTATAATTCGAGATTCTAGCTTTTATTATTAATCTTGATTGTACGTACATTTGTTAGATATGTTGTTTTATGGTAAATGAACTTTAAACAGCGTTACCTTGCTGTGTTCAGTTACTCGTACACCCACTTTGTTACAAAAAGAGCTAATTTCTTTAGTAGTCGGATTGTTGCTAATAACTAACTCCTTGGGACTGGATTGCGTCACATTTTTGGGGCAACGAGCCATTAGGTGTCCATTCCTTCCACAAACATAACACATTTTCTCATCCCTACGCAAATCGGTATTTGGTTTAAAGCGTTTGAGGTTATTTGAATGTACTGTTTGCGAGACGTTTTCTAACTTTTTTTAGCTATCTTTTCGTAAGAAGAAAGCAAAGTTATCAATTCCTGTGTTGAACCGACCGTACTGTTTAGACTCGATATTCTAACGTTCACTTCATTTATACCCCCACACACAAGCTCGATTAATTAAGATTCCGTAAATGCTACCTTTGTACTGCGTAACAAACTTATTTTTTCCCTAGCGTATCCACAGTAGGTGTCAGCAGAATCGGAAGTACATATTACAGCCTTTGAAAATCTTTCAGAGAGATTCTTTTTTTCAAGATACAAATCACAAATATCCTTACGCAACACTTCCCAAGACCGTTCAGTCTCCGACTCCCACGTCTCGAAACATAATAAAGCAGAGCCCCGAAGGGCCTTACCGGCTTTAGCAGCTTGCTGGATGCTGCTCCATCTCAATTCGGCGCCAAGCTTCTCATTCGACCTGCACCACGCCTCTGCCCTATTGTCATTCTCCTCGGGGTTGTACAAGGGAAGCGCGACGTCATCGTGACGGTGATTAGACGCCTCACGAATAGCTTCCACGAGTTGGGCCGGGTGCGCCAAAGTTCATATAAAATTGCAAAGTAGATTATTGGAAGTTCGAAAATGTTTCTTATAAAAATTAATTTCCTAATGATCATTACTTATATCTATTTTTAGTTAATAACTATCGCAACTCCAAATCATTGATATGTATAATGTCATTAAATATATGTGCTTCTATTACTATTATTTAAATTTATATTTTTTATCAATATAACGATTTCTTGCAATGAAAAATAATGTTATAAACATATTTAAAGATACCCTTGTTTATTTCTAAACTGTTTAAATATAAAAGTCACTATGCAGAAAATACTTATAAGTAGGTTAGGTTAGGGTTATCTTGTGTCCCTTAGAGCAAGCAAATGTTTTATTTTGGCAAATATCATATTACCTACGGGAGACAGAATTTCCTTATTTGATCGAATGAACAAGAATCAGAGCAGAACCGACTCGGATAAGTTTCGAGGTTTTTTTTTTATCTGCCCAGAAAAACTTCCTTTCGATAAATGCATTCAATTTTAATAATATAACTACTAAATATATTAGTACAAATAATACTATCATAAAAAAAAAAAAAAAGAAAAAAATCTTCGAAAAAAAATTATAGGTCCGCATTACAATCTTGGCCAAAATATTAAAATATTATGATTATGAGTATAAAAAATGGAAGTACTGCATATTATGAGTAATACTAGTAGTAATACAAAATTATAATGAATAATATTCTAAGAAACAATTTTCTAACAAATGATGTTTATGATCACAAAGCGGTATTATAAAAAAAACTAAATTAAAATTGTATAATTGTAATATGGACCCAGTTGGGCCAAAAATGGGGTCAACTCCATGACTTGTAAACAAAAAAAAATATACATAAAATAGGGATATTTTTTTTTAACGATCCCACTTATGATGTGAAGAAGAAATGACCAAGAGTTAAGCTCTCGAGAAGGTACTACAAATAAGTTTAAACGTGATTTATTACTAAAACAAAACTACGAGGGTATGCTGTGGATGGCACTTGATTAAAATGGAATAAAACATGATATTTAATATTTCACATACAAATATTTATTTAGTTTACTTACATTGAGTCTGTGGCTGCTATGCTAAAGGTATACACCTTATTGTTTCCTCGCATATCCCTTATAATAATTTCACAGAAAGTACGAATACTTAAAACAATGTCTTAAGAACAAGTTAATTTAAAAAAAGGGGACGACATGGAGGTGCGGAGTGTAATAGACGGTCTGACCTCTCCTTCCCAGCTACCCAGCAATAACGTCGCCTCTACCTCAAATCCCCACCTCCATTCGAACTAAATTGACAAGAGGATATCAGGTTGTCTTGATTAGATTTTATCAATCATACATTTGTTTTTAATTATCGTTAAAATAGCAAAATTATCTATTTATACTATAACAACTAATAAACATTATAAAATATAATCTAACACGCTCATCACATAAATATTTGCCCTTACCGGGATTTCAACCCAGGACCGCTGGCTTCGGAGGTAGGGTCACTCCCAACTCGGCCAACGTGTCGTCTGAATATAATCTTACAATTTGGACGAATTGAATTCACCAAGACCGCCAGGCCATATTTTATTGGCTTTGCTGCAACCCACAGTAATGCAAATTGTTGTTGCTTTATTTTTAAGCATTTTAATATGTATCATAATAAATAAAATAAAATAATGCAACGAATGCGTAACGTTACCATGCAACGTAACGGATAGAAAATGGCGTGGTGGTGCGGGTATTGTAGTCTAGGAGCTATCAGCAAGGTTATTTGTACTAGATCGTTCAATAAGTCCCGAGACTAACTTGGAAATGGCGCATATATCAAAGACTCTTTTGATTTTTAAAAAGTACTGGCCATAAATAAAAGATAAGTGTAATTTAAAAAAATATATATAAAGATATTGATTTTGCAGACATTTAAGTGACGCTACGCCTGTAAATTCGATACAATGGAACAAAACAAGTTTCGCGTGTTGGTATAACATTGTTTTTTAATGGGAAAAAATACTGTTGAAGCACAGCAATGGCTTATAAAATGTTATGCTGCATCAGCTCCCTAAAGCAACCATTTGTCGGTGGTATACCGACTTCAAACGCGGTCGCATGGACACAAATTATGGGGAACGCTCAGGTCGTCTAAATGAAGCAGTGACTCAACAAAATATTAACCAAGTCTTGAAAATCCATTAGGAAGATCGGAAAGTATAAGTGCGTGAGATAGCCGAGATAGTGAAGATTTTAACCATGAAAAATCTTTTTTCAATGTGGGTGCCGCGTTTGCTTACAACTGATCAAAAGGAACACCGTATCGATTATTCAGAGCGATGTTTGGCGGTGAAGAATCGTAATAAAAAGGATATTTCACGTCGGTATGTGACAATGGATGAAACATGGATACACCATTTCACTCCGGAATCCAATCGGCAGTCAGCGGAGTGGAGAGCGGCTGGTGAAAGCCGCCCGAAGCGGCCAAAGACTCAAATCGGCCGGTAAGATTATGGCGTCTATATTTTGGGATGCGCATGAAATACTTTTCATTGACTATCTTGAAAAGGTTCAAAATATAAATAGTGACTTTTACATGTGCTTATTGCAGCGTATGAAGTGCGAAATTCCGGATAAACGGCCTCAAATAAACAAAAAGAAAATGGTGTTTCACCTGGACAACGCGCCTTGTCACAAGCCCGTGAGAACGATGGCCAAAATTAATGAATTGGGCGTCGAATTACTTTCTCATCCCTTTTATTCACCAGAGTTGGCTCCCAGCGATTACTAGCTGATTGCAAACCTCAAAAAATGCTCCAGGGTAAGAAATTTGACTCAAATAGTGAAGTTATCGCAGCATCGGAGGCTTATTTTGAAGTCAAAGACAAATCGTTCTACACGCATGGGATAGAAAAGTTAGAAAAGCGTTAGAGGCACTGTATCACTCTTGGAGGAGACTACGTTGATGTTTTTTTTTTTTTTTTTAAATTACCTTGTTTTAGTACTTAGTCTCGGGACGTATTGAACCACGTACTATTACTATTAAAGTAGGTAACAGAAGATGGAAAATAAAAAAAATATAATACTGATTAAGTTTTATTTACAAATTACGATAGTAAATTAATAAATGATTAACAGAAACAATGCAACACACAAACAGACGAATGCGGCACGTTCACTTGCGATATTTTTACGATTTACGTAAGCGTGTGCGCGCGAAGTAGCGTGCGCGTACGATCCGAGGCACAGCGTGGCAGCCATTGAATAGTACCCGGGATCCGGGTAACCGGCATGTATTTGTAGCGATGAACGTAAATCGCGGAGTGGGCCGCGCCTGTTTTAAATATGAATATTTAATTTGAATTGGTACTCGTATAATTAAAAACCGAACAAGAGCATGTCGGACCATGTTCAGTGTATTTACTTCGGATTAAAATTTTACACATTTTGTATGGGCATATGTCAAATTTCAACCCGAAGTAAGCCTTATCCATCCGCGGTTTGAATATAGGTTTCAGCCGTTAGTCGTGATAGGTTTTCCTTTAAATTCGTTATATATATCGTCCCTTAGCTTACAACACCGCTCAAGTCGAAAATGGCGGTTTTTACATTTGAAATTAAATTTTTAGAATTTAGAATTTGTTAAAATAAAGTAAATTGTCAAAATAAGTATAAATAATTATTTCTTAACCGCTAACTAGAGTATGTATTAAGTTATGACAGGAATAATCCCCAGATTTTTTAAAATAGACAGTTTTTTACGTCTCCTGTAAAGTTGGTAAAAATGACTTAGGCGGTGTTGTAAGCTAAGGGACGATATGCGCTGTCATATAAGATTTTTTCAGATTTTTAGTTTCTGTAGTTTTAGCTGTATTGGGGGACACTTGACTCTAACAAACATTAATGCTTTAAAGCTTAATATTTAATAAACGAATCACTTGATCGAAAAACTAATAGTCTCTTCGCTAGGCTCCAGACGGGAGATTTTATAAAACTTTTAAGACAACTTAGAATGCCAAAAATGTAGTTGTAAACGAGTTTCCAGCTAATTAACTCTCATTCCGAGGTGAAACCACACACAACCACTAATGTGAGTGGACTATTATATAGCTAAGCCTCTAAGCTACGAGTATGTCAATATGGTGCAAAAATACAAAACAATTTCCTGTCTCACAAAACGTGGATGAGAGTTACTTGAGCTTAAAGTGCGAAAACGACTTGATTGGGATTCATGTGACGGAGTTTAATATGAATTGTGTAATATTTTTAATTGACATAAAACACATTGTGCATGAAATCGGCGGTTAGGGTTCGGTGGTAAAATTTCCAATGTAAGTTTTTCCTAACTTGATATTTTAAGTTTTATATAGAGTATCGTAGCCCTTCACATTTAACACTTATATAGTCTACGGTAGTTGTGGATACCAAACTGTACCAACAATAACGCAAGGTAAGCCCTTTCGGCATTTTCTGTCACGTTGTCTGCGACATTGTTACGTTTATCTGCGTATATGCGCAGATGAACGTAACAACGTCGCATCTCTGATAGGCCCATCCCTACAAGCCTCCGGCATTTGCTTGTTGCGCATACGAGGGGCACACTAAAATGATCGGGAATATAATAATAATATTTTAGATTGAGTTACAATAAGACCTTCATTAGAATTATTTCTTAGAATCTTAATCTAAAAATATTTAAAAACAAAAACTATGTTGATTTAAAGTTGACACGTCGTTAACAGAAATGGAGCTCACGCGTGAACATTTCCGTGCTACAATTGATCACAATTTTCGCGGCTTATCTCAGCGAACTTGTTCGATTTATGATGTTGAAGAACCGAGTCAAACGACAATATACCGCTGGTATTTTGAGTTCCGACGCGGTTGTGTGTCGCTCAGCACTGCTCCTTCTACAGGTCGACCAAGAACAGCGGTCACATGACCGTAATAAAAAATACAATTAAGTTATATCGTGCATGCGGTTTTTCTTATTCCCGATCATTTCTATTTGCCTCCGTACGTGATCGTAGTACCTATATAAGCCGCACGGTGTACCCTTGTTAGAAGATAATTTTCTGGCTTGTGTATACCGCGTCTGATAATTTATTAAAAGGCTCAAGGGAAGATTCAGATGTTGAACCGGACATTTCGCATTCAAGATATTGCCAGGACAGAAGCCCGTATCCAATCAGTGATGTTGATCCCAACGTTTAAAATAAAAGCGAGCTTTCATTTTGAGGGTTCTGTGTCCAAAAGGCAAAACGAAGCCCCTTGTCGCCTATAACATAACCTAACCTAACCTATGAACTTCTTTCAGACCAGTAAATAATGCAAACACTCTTTACTCAAATAAGATTTCTGATTTCAAATGAGACACCAAAATCAAACGCTGCTTGCACACTGTTACTACTTCATGTTCTTATAAGATATAGGACAACGAGCTTCTTCCCGCGACTCCGTCCGCGTAGAAGTCGTTTATCGCTCCTACCTCGGGGACTACATACAATTTCCGAGGATAAAACTATCCTAGGTCCTTCCCCGGGACTTAAACTATCCCTATATGAAAGGGTGCAGCAGGATAACCCTTCAAAAATTGCCCCAAAGCTTTGAGTTTTGAACTATTACTATATGGTACCCCGTAAGGAGAAAAAAAATTAGTCATTTTTCACCCTTTACGGCCCCCTGGAACCTCACGGCATCCATTTTACCCTAAAACTCTTTTATTTTCTTTCTCAAAAAGTATGAAACGGACAGTCATCAAATTTTGCATAAATAAGGCTGTAACCAATAGAAACTATTTAAAAAAACCAGGTCTCTAGTTACTTCATTTTCTGGAAAAAATATAAATATATAACACTCTGTATAACAATTCAGGCTCGTCTTACCAACAATTTTTTTTCTAATATGATCCAACAACTTATCTAATATGTAAGTATCATATAGTTAGCAAAGGTGAAACACTGTGGAATAAATGTAATGTTCTGTTTATTACACACTATTATAATATGTATAACGCAGGCGACATAGGTATGAGGAAAAGACAACGGCCCGCTGCAGCAAAGCCACCGCGTCCGATTTTAAAATTTTCAAAGGCGGTGTTAATGAAACTCAATATTACTTATTCGAAAGTGTTTCTGTTTATTTTCATATTTGTTTACTACTAATTAAATTACTAATGTAACTAGTAACGTAATTAGTACCCTACTAAACAGTACATTTACATTCATCCCACATTGTTCCACTTTGCTAATTATATGAAACTTACATATTATATAGATAAGTATGTTGTTTGTTCACATTTAGAGGAAAAATGGTGTTGGTACGACAAGCCTGAATTGTTATCAGGGTGTTTAATTTTTTATTTTATTTTAGGAATAGGACCTAGTAGAGAGCTGGTATTTTTTTTGAATAGTTTTAGTAAAATTTGATATTTGTCCGTTTCACACTTTTTGAGAAAGAAAATAAAATCATTTTAGGGTTAAATGGATGTCGTGTGGTTTCAGAGTACAGTAGAAGGTTAAAATTGGTATGAACTATTTTATTTTTGCCTTACGGGCATCATTTGATAATAGTTCCAAACCCAAAGCTTTGGGGTAATTTTTTGAAGGGATTCTATCTTGCTACACCCTTTCATATAAATCGGTTCAGCGGTTTATGAGTAAAAGCATAACAAACAGACAGACAGAAAGAGTTACCTTCACATTTATAATATTACTAGTCGTTTCCCGCGACTCCGTCTACATAGAAGTCGTTTATCGCTATTATCTCGGGTACAGTAATTTTTTTCTGATAAAAAATAGCCTTTTCCCTATTCCTATTTTATATTTATATGTCTGTGCCAAAAATCCAGATCCATTCAGCTGTTCTGGCGCAATTGAGTTACAAACATCCATCCAAAGTTTCACATTTGTAATATTAGTAGGATTTGTAGGATTATCAAAGTATGGATACTAGGTTAATAAATTTGGAAGTGGTGCCTTCTTTCTTTACTTGAAATAAACACAAAATTAATTTTCCCCATTTCCATTCTCCATTCTTCATTCATTCATTTCATTTCTTTCTCCATTTTTGCATAAAAAGTCACAGTTATTAGTTTTCTGGTGATGGGTTCACAATATAATCATTGAAGATGAGTAAAAAAAGGATTTATCTCTTCGTAAAAAACTGTTTTAAAATATCGTAAAAAAGAGTATATTTTGAAAAAGTATTTCTGCATCAGTACCTATTTATCTAAGTAAAACGGGAGGCATACTAATACTACGATCTTATTTAAGGTGTCTCCGACCATAGGGCTTTAAATGTAGGTATCAATTCTACTCTCTATTTGAGGATTACAATAGATATTACACTTATTCTACAACTTTAAAAAACTAGGTTAATTCGAATTGTTACTTTTCATACAAAACGAATTAACTCACTGTTTTTACTAAGTAGTAAAGTTTGATCACTTAGTCGTATAATATAACTTACTATAATTTAAGTTATTTTCAAAGTTGTGGAACAAGAGAAGTAGCATTTGAGAAGTAGAACCGATACCTACATTTAAAGCCCCATGGTCAGAGACACCTTGTATACAATTTGATCTCCAAAGTTGGTTCTTTATTTTTCAGTTGGCCCGACATTGCAAGCAAAATATCCAGTTGTTGTGTTTATACACGGAGAATCTTTTGAATGGAATTCCGGAAATGTTTATGATGGAGCTGTGCTAGCTAGCTATGCAGGACTTGTTGTCATTACAATTAACTATAGACTTGGTATTTTGGGTAAGTAAAACATTCTACAGTGTCTAAACCAACTACTACCCAACTAGCAAAAGAACACTTTATAGCGGCTAATACAACCAAGAACTACGTCATTATAAAAGTCATATCATCGTTTATAAGACTGCATTTGGGCACAAATTATAAGAATTAAATCCTAATACTCGCCATATTGTTGCTTTATTGAAAGTTAACTAAACTTATAAAATAAGTCTTATTATAGTTACCTATTTTAAAAACATTTACAAGGGCTTTATCCTTATAAGAGTATTGTCGGAATGCGTTATAAGGACCATCGTTCTTATATAGGCTGAGAAATATACATATGTATTTGCTAAAAAAATATTAGAGAAAAATACGTTCAGGAAGTGACTTTAAAAAAAACATAAATTTTGTGTTAATCTCAATCACTGTGGTATAAGTACTTCATTGGTAGGTGATTTTAAATTGTTTATCATAATTAAAAACGGTGTAAGAAATCAAATGTATGAGAAAGCGTCGTATGTTTTGTGATGTAAAATCAACGTCCCGGAAAATTTAATCTTTTTCGTGCAAATAAAATCAATTACTTATTTTTTTAGGTTATTAGCACCACTGTTAGAAGGTCAAAAGAAATTAGTTATCATCAAAATTAACTTGTGCTTGACCTTAATAGAATATTATTCTTTACAAAAACCCTTGCACAGCGTTTATGTTGTAAGGCTAATAAGCAAAATAATCAACCATTATAAGGGGAGAAGTTTTATTATAGTCATATTCCTCGGACCTTTATCCAACCTAATTATACGAATATAGGCTGTGAAAGCTTCAATTTCTTATAAACCATTCTTAAATGGGGAATAAGTTTTATTGTGGTCATATTATTCGGTCATATAAACCTTTATTCGACCAAATTATAAGAATAAAAGCTGTATTGGCCAAAATCTCTTGTAATGATAATAAGGAGATTGAAACAACATAACTTCTATTTAAATAATTACAAGGATTTTGGACACGTATGCTTGATGTTGTAAGATTGTTTTGCAAGTTGTGTAGGGACGTCCTCTTGCGTAACAGCTCGTATGACTGTCGTAGAATAATACTTACCAAAGAAGAACTAAGGCAGCTTATATTTAAAGTGTATCGAATATGATCTGACAGTGCCGACCCTTAAAACACTATTTGTCTCCTGATAAAATGTCAAATTTATTTTAATGAATTGATAATAAATCTGAGTCTTTTACTTTTGTGTGTGATCTTTTATCCAAGTTTTAAAAAAAAACCCTAATAAGTATTTACTGTGTACCATGTAATTAAAATAAGTAATTTTAACATGCTTGTCATGTTTCAGGATTTTTGAATGCTAACCCAATTCCACATATAAAAGCCAGGGTTGCCAATTATGGACTTATGGACCAAATTGCAGCATTACACTGGGTTCAGCAGAATATTGCTCTGTTTGGTGGAGATTCTGGTAACGTGACAATGTTAGGTCATGGCTCAGGTGCAGCGTGCATTAACTTCTTAATGATTTCCCCAACAGTTATGCCGGGTAGGTGTAACGATAATTATTCATTTAGGTATCGTATCTTAATAAAATAGTTACTTTAATCTTTTCAATATTTTCTATTTTTAGGCCTCTTTCATCGCGCTATACTTTTGTCTGGCTCAGCATTAAGTTCTTGGGCCCTTGTAGAAGATCCTGTCAGCTTTTCTGTCCAATTGGCTAAACAATCAAATTGCACCTTACCGGAGGACATTGTAAAAGATCACGAATTTATTGTGGATTGCCTCCGCGAAGTACCACTTGAAGAACTGATGTCAGCAGAAATTAATACTCCAAGTTACTTAACTGCGTTTGGTCCGTCAGTCGATGGAGTTGTCGTAAAAACTGATTACGCAAAGGAACTACTTACCTTTTTCATTCCTAATGACTTGCAAGGCTTTACAAGCGTTTCCGGAGTTAATAACTTTAAGGGTGATAAAAGAAGTGGTGATAGGATATTTGGAATCAGAGGCGGACAAAATAAATACGATCTACTTTTCGGAGTGGTAACAAGTGAAGCGCTGTGGAAATTCTCAGCTCAAGATATACAAAACGGATTTGAAGGTGAACGGAGGGATAGGATAATAAGGTGAGGTTCATGTTTATTCAGTAAATTGGTGTTTGGCAACCGCAAAGACCCGTTACACGCAACTTATCTACTGACCTCATTGCAGTAAAAGGTTAGGCCAATATGGCTTTATGTCGATTAAATAATTAACTACGTAAATACTTAAACGACATAGTATACTTACTTTACCATAATGGTTAAAGTAATAAAATAATTAATTGCATCATACTTTTGTGTTTTAGGACTTATGTTAGGAACGCCTATACATATCATTTAAGCGAAATATTCTTTACAATAGTAAATGAATATACGGATTGGGAAAGGACAGTACAGGTAAGTGTGACTTTATAGTTTAGATTTCTCAACTTACTAGAAAAATCTATTAATTTTCGCATTTGCAGCATCCAATCAACACCCGAGACGCAGCTGTATTGGCACTCTCAGACGCTCAATATGTAGCCCCGTTGGTTCAGACAGGAGACTTCTTAAGTGTTGCCAAGACCACTCCGGAATCTGGACCAAATACGTTTTTCTACGTTTTTGATTATCAAACAAAGGATGGAGATTACCCTCAGGTAAAATCATTAAAATACACTTTGAATAATAAAATAGCTTTAGTTTAAACATTTATCATTTTTACTTATAAAACTAGTAATTGTAACATACTTTTTACTTTTTTACAACCTTTTTACCTCTACCTTATTATTTACTTCTTAGATATTATGAGCCATTGGCAATGATAAATATATAAATTAATCAGTAAGTAGATTCAACAATTAACTAGCTTGTTATCTAAGCAACATCATTTTGATTCAGGGATGTTTTTGCGTAATATTGAGCTTTTAAGAGGTATTTTTTGTTGAGTCAGGTGTCCCTCAAACCGTTATTTTTGCATACGTAAAAAACACGGTAGTAGTGCCCATAACGAAACTTATCATACTTGTAGCTGATTAAGCTGTACGAGTTAACGAGTAGGTACCCCTCTTGGCCGGTTTTTACTTTACCTAATATTTAAATTTTAGAGGATGGGATCTGTACACGGAGAAGAGTTACCATATTTATTTGGAGCACCACTAGTCGACGGTCTGGGTCATTTTCCCAAAAACTACACGAAGACGGAGGTCGCGTTGTCTGAAGCATTTATATTCTATATTGCTAACTTTGCAAAAACTGGGTTCGTATAAGGCATTTTTTAATAAATAGTGTAATAGTAATATTGCTTTTTCCTAGTGTTAGTGTTAAATTTACCAATAGCTCTATTAGAAGGACTTGTTTTCAATTGAATGCCATGTAGCATTCGGTTTTTTGTTTATATAAAAAGTTATGGTGTGGCAGTATCAAAAACTATAGGGTAAACCACCCAGTACTCAGCCAGAGACGAGCCAAGTAATTTTTAAGACACTTTTTTAAACATTTGTCCTTCAATTCGTCGGACGATTCATAAACCAGCACATTTTGGTTGCTGTCATAAATATGTATATTAACATGTTCAGAGCGTGCATTTTCATTCAGTGGCTTTTTTCGTCGACGAAGCAACTCGTTTTCGAAATTCTGGTACTCTGAAAAGTTTTACGTTCGCTGACGAGCGAAAGACGAACTCGTGAAGCGAACATACGGACGAAATTTTGTAAAGCTTGAATCATAATAATGCTTATGAAATTACGATGTTGGAACAGTTGTTGATATTTAATTTAGTTAATCATAACAATTAGAATAAAAAGGAAAAAATGTGAATATAAAAAAAATTGTAGGTAGGTACTGATTTTTTTTTGCTTAGTTTATAAAAGTAAATCACTGGTTGAAAAATGTCTCTACTAAATTTAAGCCAAGTGACGTCTAAACATAGAAAGGAAGTAGTGTGCCACTATTAGGAAAAGCGCTCTCCCTGATGACTACACGCACACCTGCGAGATAGCCCTATTAAGATTTTAAGATTCTGGCGATATACTTTATATTTTGGGTGTAGGTATAGTTTGACGAAAAAGAGTTCGAGGTGATGCTCGGAGTGGAATTGGAAACATTATCCAATTTGTACCCTGTTTAAGGTGTTGGATGGGTGGTGGTTACCACTTCAGAATACTTTAATTAAGATTTTATTATGATTGTTATCGACCAATTTACACATTTCGAAAGAATATACTCCCCGATTGGTCCCATTTTCACCTCACTGCCCAAATGAGGGTAATGTTTTTACGAGCGTAAGTATGTAAATGATCTATGCATATTTGTAAGTTTGTCTCATATACTCTCATAGAATAAGAACTACTCGTAAAAAAATAGAAGGAGCTATTAAATAAAAGACAACATATATATAGCAGATATGCACAGTATTATTGGGATTCAGTGTGCCAAAAAGAGACAATTCTATGAGCTAAAATACCATGGTTGTACACTGTTGCTGTCGCACACTGTTGCATAATAATCTACGACTGTGGTGTCCAGTTAGTGACCAGTTTACACGAGTTTACAATACCTTGGTGTGTACGGCTAGTTTAAGCAAGAACCTATCAAGATCATTAAATCTTTCCTTTTTTATCTTATTGAACATTTATATTGAAATTTTCGAAACGGGTATAGATCTGACGCCTTCGTTTTAAGGTTCCTTCTATGCCTTTAGTTCCTATTCTGTAGTAATAATATTCTTTTCATCACACATGCTCGGAAAGGGTGTCATAACACGCTGGCATATAGGGCAGTTATAGCCTATTTACCTCCGAAGGGAGTAATGGGTTTAGGTTTAAAATATGGAACCCACTAGTATATCGTTTCAGACTAGGAGGTGTATGTATCAGCCAAGGATTATTTCCTATATTCAAAACTTGGCTATAAACCAATTTTACTGTATATAAAACTTATACTGTGCATTTAGCATTATATTAATATTTTACTATTATTTTAGAGAGTTTCGCAATTATTTTTATTAAATTTTATATTGAAAATCGGTACAATCTGGCAGTCTGGCCTGTCTAGTTTCAGAACTAATGGCAGTTCTTAGCTTTATCTGTGGAAGACTTTATTGAAAAAAGTTGAGTTGTCAATGTTGTCATGTTGATAATCTCTCTTAGCGATTAAAGTAAAGTGCCATTAATTTTTGACTGTTGTTGTCTTTAATAGGTTTTTTTCTTGCGAAAGTGATGAAAAGGATTGTAGGTATAACGGGCAGTAAAGGGATAACAAACTCGCGTCATTAAAAGCCTACGGCGTCGGGCTTTTAATACTCTCATTAGTTATCCCCTTCTTACTTCCCTTGATGCACAATGTACTATTGTTGTACAGCCAGCATTAAATGAAGATACTTCATATTGCGTACAGTCGGGCATCCATCCCTGGCATCTGTTTGATTTGTTATGCCCCAGAGGGCATAGTACTATTGCTTACTACCCTAACTATTAATACCCTAGTTTTACAGTACCAGATTTAAGGATGAGAGGAAAATAAAATAAATATAATTCTGTAATTTAACTTATTATTAGAAAGTATGTAGTGTAAGTGTATGCTTTTTTGTGTCTAAAAAAATCAGGTTAGAACATCCGGTTCCGCATTGTTGCTGCTACTGCTTGTCGCTCGATCTTTTTAGTTAGACATTTGTGGACCTTCTTCCACAATGCATAGATAAAGATGATGCTTATGACAATGAGTAGTGTCGTGGTCAAATACACTGTGACTTCGCCTTTGTTTGTTTGGTTCGTGGTTGCGTCGTTGGACTGCCCGTTCTGAGCGATGATGACCTTTTCCTTTTTTTCTTCTTTTGCGCATTGATGCCCCATGTCTTGCTTGGAGCTGCGGCGGGTCGGTTTCCGGCTGGTCCTTTGGAGCTGGCTGGAGCTGGCTGGCTGGCTGGTTAGTTGGTTGGTCCGAGCGGCGGCGTCCAGACTGAAGCTGTGGCTGCTTCGAGCAGTCCGACTGGCAGGGTCGCCATGAAGTGTAGGGTGAGAGGTTGTAATGACAACTCAAGAGACTTGGAGAATACTCATGCTTTATTGGTAAAACATTCTGCTTATATACTAGGGTTTCTAGTTATTAACTAGGCCTAAGGTTAATGGTGGTTAGTGGTGGTCAGCAGAATTAAACTATAAAACTTTATAGTTTAGAGGCTATAAATTTATATAGCATCGTTAAACTAATGATCAAATAAGAAGTAGGTATCAGCTGTAGGCATCAGCTGTACCTATCAGCTGTTACATTGGTGACCTCACTACAGCTTTCCCCTTTTTTTTGAGACAAAATTTGTAACAAAACAATTTTGGCTTATACTTAATTTACTTATGGCTATGGTATGTATACATAATAAATTCTTAAACTATCTTAATGTAATCTGTTTATAGTTTTTTTTGCTCCTATGTTACATGTTCCTTATATGGCTATGAAGTACGACAGGTGGCGCTAACTAGCACTGGCACTAGCGTCAACGGCAAAATTTAAACTGCTCGTTGGATTAAATATTATTTTATTGCATTTTTACATTTAAATAGCATTAAAACCTAAACATTTATATTTCACTGTGTACCATTTACATCAAGACATATTATTATCAACATGGCACCGCCAAAATGCAAAACCAGTGGAAAAGAAAACGGGGACAAAAGGTTAGTGGACGTTATTTTAATTTTAAAAGAAGTAATAAAGGAAATGAAGGCAAAATTCATCAGCTGTTATGACCTAATATTGCTCCAAAAGCAAGAAATGACTTTACAGAGGCATCAAATTGAGGAACTTATACAAATTGTAAAAAATGTCCCTGCAGACAAGCACGATCCACCACCGCACATTGCGCACGACATTCCTCACAGATTCCACTGCACCAATAATAATGTCTCACTGAATGAATCCGGTCCCCGAGGTCTTGAATACTTAGGTAACACCACCACTAGCATTAATCACACTGGCCCTAAACAGCACAAGCCGCAAGTAGCCGATGAGCGTAACGCGATCAGCTGCGTTCCAAAGCCGACCACTTCGTCGACGCCGTCAGCAACGAAAGAGTCGAAGCCTGTCCCCAAGCTGCGTCGTGGGCGGCCGCGCCGAGCTGCTGCTCCATCTTTGCCTCAAGGCGATGTTGGTGCAGAAAAGCGGAGTGTGGCAGTCACGAACGATCCAGCTTCGCCAGTCTCCGCGGAGACGCCTTCTGCAGAGACGCCGACACTAATCGAAACACCGCGTAGGGCCCTCCGTGCCGTCGCGCCGCGTCACACAAGTCTACATGTTTTTAACCTCAACAAAGACACCTCCGTAGACGACGTTCTCCAACATGTCCATTCCGTGATGAACGTGAAGAACGCACACTGCGAGCAACTAGTAGTCACTAGGGGATACTACTCGTCGTTCCGGCTCGACGTGCCCGCTGACCTGGTTAGCTTAGTACGGAACACCAAGCATTGGCCCGATGGCGTAACTATTAGATATTTCAATACCGTCGCTCCAAAAAACTCTACAAGTCCCGTCACAAATTTCAAACCACGCTAGCCTCTACCTTTAAAATTATTCACCAAAATGTCCGCTCAATATGTGGTAAAACTGCGTTACTGGACTTGGTGTTGAGTGCTGAAAACCCGGATGTACTGGCCTGCAGCGAGACCTGGTGCAAGTAATCAGAGATTGAGCGAGTTAGGTTATGTGGGTACGAACTGGCAAATAGCTACTGCCGCACGCGCATCGCGCATGGCGGCGTTGCGCTATTCACAGGGATATTCAATATCGCCAGCGCAACGACTTGCAAAGCCTGGCTGTTCAATTTCATTTTGATTTTTCCGCTATTGAAATCTGTCAATCTAATTTAATTATTGTTGTTATGTATCACACCGGTAATGGTGATTTTGACATTTATCTAGAAAACCTTGAAATATTGTTAGGTAGGCGCAAGCCTACCTAACAATATACAAGATGAAAACAAAAGATTTATTTTAGTCGGCGACCAAAACGTAGATTTTTTTTAGAAAATAGGTTACGAAGACGGGTGGACGAAACATTGAATAGTTTTAACTGTAACTGTAAAAACTGCATTAATCTTCCGACCCGTGTGTCTGCGCACAGCTCGAGCTCCATAGACTGCGGAGTTGTTCCCTGCGACCGCGGGGACGTCACGGCGCCTCTGGACACCGTCGTGAGCGACCACAACGCTCAGCTGTTCACGTTAGCCTTACTACCACCTAGCCGTGCCGAACAGAACTCTTTCATTCAAAAGAGATTATTTAAGGATGAATCTATATTTGCATTTAGTATTGACATTAATAATTATGATTGGAATTTTATTTACAATAATTCAATTGACATTAATCACAGATTTACCAAATTATTTAATATTATGACTCGTTACATTGAACTACATTTCCCAATTAAAAATATAATAATAAAAAATAAAAAAACATTTACCTTGGTTGACAGACACCCTCTCGCAATACATTCTAATATATAATAATTTAACAGACATGAAACGTCAATACCCCAACAATGCTGTATTGACGGACTCCATTTCTCGCTATTCTTCACTTATTAGATCAGAAACGTTAACTGCACGTCAAAACTATACCGAGAGGCGTATTATTGATAGCATGAATCCATCGAAAGAAATATGGCGTGTAGTCAGCGAGGAGGTATCCACTAAGAAAGGGAGTCATATTATTTCTTTAAACGATGCAAATGGTGACAAGATACAACCTAGCAAAGTCCCTGAATGCCTCAACCAGCATTTTCTTACGCTCGCGTCAAAGTTTGTGGTGCAAATGGACAAAAATGTAGTAGTATGCGTTACCTCAAGAATTTCCTACGAGATGCCGATGTCGCTGACCTCAAATCGTCCGCAGTCTCGCTCGCGTACCTGGACCGCGCGCTGCGCTCCATGCTGAAGGCGCGCGCCACGCTCGACGTGTACATGTCTCTGGACTTACTCCTGTGTGTCTGGCCAGTCATGTCGGGTTTATTGGTAGAACTCATAAATTGCATGTTCAAAACCGGCGTATATCCCGACGTACTGAAAAGCACACGAGTGTGTCCAGTATATAAGGGAAAGGGAAAAAGGTGTTCTGTGGATAATTACAGACCCAAAACTATAGTGCCCAATATTTCAAAAATTATTGATCCTATTTTGTCAAACTGTTTAATGCGGCATCTTGAGACAAATGACTTACTGACTGACAAACAATATGCCTACAGGTGTAACAGATCCACTACAGCGGCAGCTCGTGAAATCTACGACTGTATTGCTACAGCTCTAGATGACAATTACAAATTGGCAGGGATCTTTTGTGACTTGTCAAAAGCATTTGACATTATTGATAACGATTTGCTACTTGAGAAAATTAAGCGGTACGGCATTGGAAGGACAGGTTATGCATTGTTTAAATCCTTCTTAAGCAGCAGAAGGCAGACTGTTCAAGTAAAAATTGGGGGAAAAATCTTAAGATCGAAAGCAGGGAACGTAGAAGTTGGTATTCCGCAGGGGTCGGCGCTTGGAAATACCCTATTTTCAATATTTATTAATGACCTCCCATCCTCTGTCGCCGAAGGTCTTACGGTGCTGTTTGCCGAGGACACCATGGTGGTCGTGAGCGCGTGCACCTACGAGCGACTTGAGCAGACAATAGCTAGCGTATGCGCGCACCTTCACAAATGATTCTCTGCGAATGGCCTCGTCCTCAATGCCACGAAGTCCAGCGTGATGTTGTTCGCAGCCGGAAACACCGCTGCGATCCCGCCTTTCCAGAGCCCAATACCGCATTGCACGTCATGTACTTTTCTCGGGTTTACATTAGATGCTAGGCTAAATTGGAAAAACCACGTGTCTAATCTGTGTGCGGGGCTTAGTAGTGCAGTATTTGCACTACGCAAGCTTAAACCAATAGTTTCTGAAAATACACTGCTCCAAGAATATTTTGCTTATTTCCATTTCATTTTATCATATGGCACAATTCTATGGGGTAACTCTGTGGACTCTAACCATGTTCTCGCGTTGCAGAAAAGGGCTCTTCGTATACTGGCAGGTGTAAAACCGAGGCACTCGTGTAGGGAACTGTTTAAGAAATATGGAATAATGCCGCACTATTTACAGTATGTTTTTGATGTAATAATGTAAACTCGTTGCAACTTAATAGTAGTTTATGTGGCTGGTGCATAATAAGAGGCATTAAAGCACGAGTGTGGTTTTATGAAACGAGCCGAAGGCGAGTTTCATAATAAGATCACACGAGTGTTTTAATGCCTAATTATGTATAGCCACATACATAACTTTATCTACATGCATATCATAAGTTTTCTATAATTATGTTCAAATATGGCCTGTATTTTTATTAAGTAATAAAAATCAAACTTTATTTATAATAATTATTATTTACTCCACTTTGTATGGTGCAATGAGACAAATGCACTTTCTCCGCAGATACAGTAGCAGAGCTTTCATTTAAATTTGCAGAACCGCTATAGTAAACAGTCGTTGCGGCATCTCATGTCAGTAGGCGGTGTCTCACACATTTCCACACTCGTATCACTGTCGTCATTACTCATTTTCACCAAATATTAGATAGCAAAATGCTTTAGCAAATTTGTTAAGCGTTGTTTTCTTGTTATTTCACGTTCTAAGAAAAAACAGTTCGAATAGTTGACTTTTTTAAATTCATAGACAATCTAGACTTGAGTCGATTTCGATTCCCAAATCGATTGTCATATTCGAAATAAAAAAAATGTATAGAACAAGAATGTTTCAATCGAATTATCGTTTACACATCGATTAACTCGATAAACACAACCAAATAGGATTTATTCGTTTTAAGAAGATGTTCGAAATTTGAATGTAATTATAGTGTGGGTTACCGGCACTTTAAAGTGAACATTAAGATGCAACCACAGATACTGGTTTCTTAATATAGGCCATTTGCTTATCGTTTCTGAACATATTGTAGGGAAGTTATGATATGGATGTAGATAAATCAATTTAAACGTGTGAACATCCCCGGCAGGGTCACCCGGCAAACGGGCCGCCTCCAGCGTGTGCCGTGGCGGTTGGCGCTGCTCGACAAAAACCCGCGCGTAATAGGGCCCGCTTTCTATGAGCGTCTACCCGCAGACGTAAAAAACGAATCTTCAGACGCAAAGTTTGGTCGCCGACTTAAAAATCTGTTATTGACGACTAGATAATGTATTGTTAATTTGTTATTTTTATTACTTTAATTTATATTCTAAATTGTGACATTTAAAATTTTATTGTATTTTTGACATTTTCTGACTGTAGCATTTGAGCTATTTTTAAATTTTTTAGTGTTTTATGTTTATTTTATTTTAAGTACTTTTTGCTTTTGTATTTAATTTTTACATTTTTATTTTTACTTTATTTTTTTACACTGACGATCTTATTGTGAATTCATTATAACTATGCGACATGTAATAATATAATTTCCAATACGAAATAAATGACTACTACCTACCTACCATTATTGCATTTACATGTTTGTAATTAGTATTATCATATTTATTCGTTTTGTATTCTTTAACTCTGTTTATATCTGGTGTTAGCGGTTCCTTTTTTGGTGGTGGTATTTGATTGCCTGGATTTGTTATGGTTTTATATTTATGATGTTAAGTGTTGTGTTTTATTTAATTACTATTATACATTTTGTTTCATTTATATGCTGTAAGGTTTTGTTCTATTTTTATGCACAATGTATTCTTTTCCTAAAACTAATATTTTTACATTCGTACCATGATCTTCAATTACAGTATATGGTCCCTTATACTGCCGTGCAGGCTCTAAAATGCAGTATGAGAAAAAAGGTGGTTTCGAGAAAACCGCGAAAAACTTTTTGACGCTCGTTTTTTTTCATACTATAGTTGTATTGTGGATGTTTTTTTGCCACGAGGACCAAGTGACAACAAAGATTGAATTTACAAAGAAATAATTAAATTTAGGTTATTATAGTAAAAATTAAAAGTTTTTTTTTTTAAATCATGGCAGTTACTGCACACGAAAAGGTACACATATGCATACTAAAATGCGGTAAAAATACTTGATACTACAAAAACTTACGATTTATTTGCTACTTTGCAGACTAATTTGCGGCATAAGACTTTCTTTACGGCACTTTAACTTGCATTTTGAACGAATTATACGTATCAAGTATCGTTGTAGTATCAAGTATATAACAAACTTTTAGGTAGGATAAAACAAAAATACACTTTTGTATGTATCAGAATAATGTTTATTTTTTACCATTTGAGCTAGCTTACTTAAATTAAGGTGTTCTGAACACATGCGGTTGCAACATTATCTTATTAAGTACCTATACTAAGATAACAATAGGAAAGTAAGTTTTGCTTTCGCAAGAAACATGAGATCTTTCATTATATGGCATATATTATACCCAACTAAAAATAAATCATAAAAAAATCTAAAGTACAGTCGACTACAAAGAGATGAATAGGAACACTTTTTCCCCTTATTGCATTGTTTGGATACATCTCTTTGCAGTCTACTGCACTATCAAAAATAACATAAATGCTCTAACATTCAATACACCTACAAGCATGCATAGTAAAATTATAAAAATGATAATAGTACCATTTACGCGGTATCATTATAGTACACGGAAATCGTGCTCTAGAAGAGGGGTTGCCTTGCATCAAATCGGGTAGTTCTCATTCTTTTATATGTTGCCTGTAGTGAAGTGGTAATGACGAATCCAATTTTTCGACCTTGAAAACCCTCCGGATCATTGTGAAATTCTTAAAAAACCATGAAATGTTAGTTATTTTTTCAGTTTTTACCATTTTTTGTTACAAAAAACCTTTATTACAGTAAAAGTCACTGTAAACACTTTTAAGTAGACTAAATTTGCAAAAAAATAAAAGAAATTTGATTACGTTAGACAAAATAGTTTCTTAGTTAGTAAATTTAGAAGAACAACCTGGTCCATCAAAGATGTACGAGAAAAAGTACAGCACAATCACTACTTAGTATAAAACAAAGTCGCTTTATCTGTCCCTACGAGTATATCCTTAAATCTGTAAAACTACGCAACGGATTTTGAAGCGGTTTTTTGATAGATAGAGTGATTGAAGAGGAAGGTTTTTATGTATAATACATTTTGAATAATGTACGGGTGTTACAGAAAACTCATATATAACGAAGCGAAGCGAGGTTGGGTCGCTAGTAAAATATAAAACACTTTATTGTACACCAAATAAAAACAGTAGTATAAAGTAGTAGTAATACCTTCCAGTACTACATACAAAGAGGTTATTTATTACTACTATGTTTTTTTTGTAAATAAATGCTTATTTTTTAAATCACATTCCATTTTACAAACCCTTCTATTATTTTGTTTACTCACCACAGCAACTTGGAATTTTCTGGTCCTAATAGACCAAATTGGTCTCGTTTTGTTGCGAATGGTGTGTACTTTAATAACGTATATGGTCTTATGACTTAAAACGGGTCCATAGTTGACCACATTGACGAAAATTAAAAAACATCTAAAAATATATTATTTTGGAATATTGCAAATTTTTGAACAACTGTAACTTTTAAAATATTTGGTTTATCGACTTCTCACTTGAACCTACTTTGTTGAAAATTTAGTCATCTTTAAAGTGTACATAGTAACATTTGCCGTCAAATAGGCCCCTGTTGGTAAAAATTGGTAAAAACTGAAAAAAGTCGGAAAATTTAATGGTTTTTCAAACATTTGACAATGATCCGGAGGGGTTTCGAGGTCGAAAACTTGGATTTGCCATAACCCCTTATTTATTTAATCTTCTTTGCACAATACAAATAAATGTAAAAAGTACAAATGGCGGACTTAATGCCTAAAGGCATTCTCTAACAGTCAACCACAACCCCTTCATCATAATGAACCTATTAAAAAATCAAAACTACCCGATTTGATGCAAGGCAAAATGTACCAATTCCATGGACTATTACCGAAGTTAAATAAGTAAACATAAATCACAAAAAGTACAACGCATCAGAAAACAAATACCTACTCATCATTCGATATAAGTATTTTTAAAAGACATGCGTAATCATAAATTCAAAATACGTATGGTAGTAAATAATGATACTACGAGTATTTACCTACTCGGTATCATCATCAAAAACAAAAACTTCTGGTTTATCTTCGGTTTCTGTAGCCGACAAAGGTAAACTTCTTCAGAATTCCATTCCGTTTACTGGCATCAATGGCCCCAAAGCAACACAGATCCTGACTAGAACGCAGTAAAGTATGATCTCAATGCAGTGAAATTTATTAAAATCTTTCAAGTTACCGATTAAAATGCAGTAAAATGCTCTCATACTGGGTTTTATTTAGCATTAAGTTATTGTTCAACCTGAAAACAATGCGAACTAGACTGCAGTAAGTAATGAAGATACTGCATTTTAGGCAGTAACACTTGCGTTCAAAATTGACATTGCGATTAAAGTAAAAGTGTTTTGACTTTGTCGCACTTTAGTTGGTTTTTCACTATGAACCTACTCGACTAATACTAAATAAAATACTTCATTCAAGCACGAAGCTGCATTTTAATCTGTAGTTCATAGGAAATAAGTTAGTGATCAACAATGCAGTATACATTTTTTGGTACAAAAACTTCTTACCGCGTTTTATTTTACATTCTTAAATATTTTTTAAGCTGAAGATTACAATTTATTTGTGGTAATAAAGGTAGTTACTGCGTATTACCTGGTAAAGTGACGGGTCGTTGTAGACGTAACTGCTATCACTGTATTTTAGTTAGTATTACAGTATATATATAGACTCGCTGTGTAGAGTTTACTGCTTTTACAAATTGTTTTTTTTCATCGTGTAATCATCGGATTAAAAAATAGGTTACATCACTGTGTTCCTTATAGCGTGCCCGTTAAAATTCAATTTTCAACTGAAAAACTCGAAAAAACCTGTTACTGCGTTTTAGGGCCTGCACGGCAGTATACACTGGGACCATTTTATTTCTATCTTCTTTCTTTACTAATATTAAATCTCCTATCGCATAATTAATAGGATTGGTTTTTAAATCATAACTTACTTTTCTATCTATTTTTGACTTAATTAAATTATTTCTAGCGTCCTCTTGGGATTTTTGTAATCTATATCTAAATTATATAGGATATGATTCATAATATTACATTGGATCTACTTACTTTAAAATATTATTTGGTATACGACATAACTTTCCAAACACTAATTCATTTGGTGTATTCTTAGTTGCTGAATGCATTGTCGTATTATAAGAAACACACCAATATTGCAACCAATCTGACCACTGGTGAGCTTGGTTATCCGTTTGTAACCTTAGAAATGCTCCTGAAGCTTTATGTAAATTTTCTAAAGAACCAAGGCCTTCGTGGTAGTAAGCGGTTGATTGCAATTGTTTATTCCTAAAATATTACATATTTCGCGCATAGTTGATGAAATGAACTCACTTCCCTTATCTGTTCCAATTTCTTTTGGAATTCCATATCGCAATATGTAGTTTTCAACTAATGCTCTCGCGACTGTGTCTGTTTCCTTACTTAGAAGTGGATATGCCTCTACGTATTTAGTGAGCTCGCACTGTAACGTAAGTATATAGCAATATCCGTTGGTATCTTTAGTTAGGGGTCCACATAAATCTAAGAATACCTTATCGAAAGAAGCTGTGGCCGTACTAGTAATACATAGTGGTTGTTTTACATTTTTATGATATCTTTGTGTTTGGCATTTATGACATGTTTTTACAAATTTTACAATGTCATTATCCATTCCTGGCCAGTAGTAGTAACGATTCACGTTATTGGTCATTATTCGTATTCCCGCATGACCGCTTGTGGGTAATAAATTAAAATCATTCAATATGACGCGTCTGATCTTTGTTATTTATTTTAGTGACACCTTTAATTAAACATAATCGGGGTCCGGACCCTGTACCATATTTGTTTATACATTGAGCTAGCTCTGTTATTATACACGCGGTGTCATTGTTATATAGTATGCATACTTCTTTTATTTGTTGTGCCTTGCAAAATGCACCTAATGCCCTCGCGAGAAAAGCTCGTTTCGTACGCGATTGAGTACTAGGCTTGACACACAATGTTGCCAAGGATGGCGAGTATACGATTTCATTATTTTGGTGTACTGCCTTTTCGCAGAACTTTTTTTGGCCGAATTTCATTTGCCAACCAACGTTTCGCCGACAATTCACTTTGACAACTAACGATTACCAAAATTTTATGTGACAACTTTTTAATTCGCAGAATTATTATAAAGCGTATTATTATAACGCCTTTACACTTTTGGCAGAGTCATCATTTGTCAAATCTTTCACTTGGCTTAACAACTCTTGGACGAATAACGTTTAGTTGATGCAACATTTCCCTTTTCATACATTTGGCAAGATAGAAATAAGTAAGAAAAAAAATAACAAATCCTTTGGTTGGAAATTATTATGTGTGCATGAGCGAGCGAGCAAGACCTTCCTGGGCAAAACCGACTCGGGAAGGTTAGGTTAGAAGGCTATGGCGGGAGCGAAGCGCAGCGAGCTCCCGCCTTAGCCTTCGAGGTTATTTTTTTTTGACATCCCTTGACAAAAACTATGCTAATATTCTCCGTTTTTGGGGCTTAAAATAAGGCAGGGAGTACCTACTCAATAAAAAAATTGGTAAACAATAAACAACCAAATGAATATTATGCCAACTAAAACATTACACAACATGAAAGTAGGCATTTTGAAAAATAACATTATAAAAAACAGACCACATGTTGAGTTGGTAACTGTTAAGTTGGCAAATAAAACAAATACATTTGATAAGTTGGGAAATGAACGTTCGGCGAAATAAATTTACGCGAAACGTGAGTTGGGAAGTGATAATCGGCCATACAATTTTCTGCGATAAATAAGAGAACCCATTATTTTGACTCGTAATGCAATCTTGTTGTTCGAGTATTTTGCAATAGTTATGCTCATTGAAACTTAATTCTGGTAATTCTTCTGGTTTTTTAAGGAGTTCCACTATTCTTGGTTGATCAGACCCATCACGGTGGGAGTCCTTATTTCTTGAGTCATTATGTATGTTTTGTTCTCTCATTCGTTTCGTTTGTGCTCTGGTCATCACTGATACCACTTGCTTTGTCATATTTTTGAGTTCTTCGCTAGTTATTTCTATTCTAGATAACGCGTCTGCAGCTGCATTATCTTTACCGTTTAAATACTCTACCGTGAAATCATATTCTTCAAAAGCATAAACGAAACTTGGTGAGTCGACTTGATTGATTATTCATTCCAAATAAATACGAGTATATTAGTGGACGGTGATCTGTGATAATTTTAAACTTTCGCTTTGTATATCTATATGTATGGTCTTAAATATTTCACTGCCCATACGATTGCTAGTAATTCCTTATCCGTTGTGGGATAATTTTTCTCTGCTTTGTTTAAAGGCATATTATTATGTTACTGGTAGTCCATTTTGATTCGATAATAGGCTTGCAACAGCTGTTCCCGATGCGTCTGTGTGTATCGTGAACGTGTTGTTATTTGAGAAGTCCGGATATTGTAGTACTTGTGGGGTACTGATGGTTAATTTAACTTTTTAAATGCATTTTCACATTGTTTAGTCCAATTAAATTCTAGGGTTTTACTAAGTTTTCTATAATAATTTACAAAAGCTACGAAACGTCTGGTTCTGGCTAATTTTGAACTATTGTAATCTTTTTCGGATCGGGTTTTATTCCTTCGAGAGTTACTACATGTCCTAGGTACAAAATTTGTTTTTGCAACAATTACATTTAAGTGAGTTTAGTTTAAAATTTACTTTTCAAAATCTTTCGAAAACAACAATTTAGTTATTATGTTGTTGTAAATTTCGACCGAATCTAATTTTGTCATCTAAATAAACTATGCACTGTGTGTAGTTTAGTCCAGACATAGCAATGGTCATAGCTCTGCTGAAAGCATCTGGGCTAGTTTTTAGTCCCATTGGTAATCGTTTCATCTGATAGTGTTTATCTGCTATAAATGCGGTATTTATTCTGCTTTTGGAATCTTGTTTGATTTGATAATAACCTTGGTTTAAATCTAAGGTGCTAAAATACATAGGAATTAGAAGGGTTAAGGAATCTCGGATCTCGGTGATGTTCGGCAAGGGAAATTTATCATTTTCAATTACGTCATTGAGTTTTCTATAATCTATTACCAATCTCCATTTCTTTTCTCCACTCGAGTCTGTTTTCTTTGTAATGAGTAGTAATGGACTTGCCCTTTCCGACTGGGATTCTTCTATAATGTCATTTTCTAACATTTGTTTTATTTGTTTATTTATCTCTGATTTTTGTGATTGTGGTAAACGATACGGTTTACTATATATAGGTGACATATTTAATTTTAATCGTATTTTTTGTTCGCAAAGGTTTGTTGTATTTAATGAGTCTCCTGGGAGTTGAAAAATGTCGGCGTATTTCGCACAAATACTAGCAATGGAGTTACTTTCCTCCTTATTTAAATTTTCTGGCTTTAAAAGTGAAAATAGTAATTTTAATTGGAATATAAATTTATGGCATCTATAAGTTGTTTAGTGACGGCTTCCGATCCATCCATGGCTCGTAGCAATGATACCGCTGTTTTTACGTCAAAACTGTCGTTCGACGTCATTGTGATTAAATTTTTGCTGTCTTGTTCGTATGTTGCCAAAATTTTACTATAAATTTCCTCTATTTTTAGAAAGTAAGACTAAATTAATTCACTGTCTTTCACAGAAAGTTCTATAAATATCGTCCTGGTTATACAATTTTTTTACTTGTTGAAGTTTATTTTGACTAATAGCCTCAGTTCGGCGTTTTGGTCCGAATTTTCTAATATCTTCCTGCAGTGATTTTAATTGATTATATAACTCCCGAATGGAAGTCATTATTAAATTTTAGTTATATTTACTTTGAACTAATAATTTAGGATAAGCGAACTATGAAAGGATTTACACGGATATGGTTAGGGCTATCTTGAATTGATACCTTCATCATGTTGCTGTGGTTGCCTGCTGTTGCTAGGTGGCTGCTGCTGCGTAGACTTGTTGCTAGACGACCTGCTCCAGCCGGTTCCGCATTGTTGCTGCTACTGCTTGTCGCTCGATCTTTTTAGTTAGACATTTGTGGACCTTCTTCCACAATGCATAGTTAAAGATGATGCTTATGACAATGAGTAGTGTCGTGGTCAAATACACTGTGACTTCGCCTTTGTTAGTTTGGTTCGTGGTTGCGTCGTTGGACTGCCCGTTCTGAGCGATGATGACCTCTTCCTTTTTTCTTCTTATGCGCATTGATGCCCTATGTCGTGCTGGAGCTGCGGCGCGTCGGTTTCCGGCAGGTCCTTTGGAGCTGGCTGGAGCTGGCTGGCTGGCTGGTTAGTTGGTTGGTCCGAGC
Organism: Acleris holmiana; assembly: GCA_949316455.1. Classification (NCBI taxonomy): domain Eukaryota; kingdom Metazoa; phylum Arthropoda; class Insecta; order Lepidoptera; family Tortricidae; genus Acleris; species Acleris holmiana. The sequence goes on along the minus strand of OX438762.1, from coordinate 45,646,208 downwards.
GGCGGCGTCCAGACTGAAGCTGTGGCTGCTTCGAGCAGTCCGACTGGCAGGGTCGCCATAAAGTGTAGGGTGAGAGTTTGTAATGACAACTCAAGAGACTTGGAGAATACTCATGCTTTATTGGTAAAACGTTCTGCTTATATACTAGGGTTTCTAGTCATTAACTAGGCTTAAGGTTAATGGTGTGGAACTTATGATTATGCATTGTCAGCAGAATTAAACTATAAAACTTTATAGTTTAGAGGCTATAAAGTTATATAGCATCGTTAAACTAATGATCAAATAAGAAGTAGGTATCAGCTGTAGGCATCAGCTATGCCTATCAGCTGTTACATTGGTGACCTCACTACAGTTTGTAGTTTTTTTCTTTAAAGAACTTTGGGCCTTTCCATCTTTTTTCCGTTAAAATATCAAGATATTTTTGTTTTTCATCGAGCAATAAAGACGTAAGTAACGAAGAACTGTAATAAAGGCCTTTATAATAAGGTATTCTTTACTAAAGTATCGTTGATGCTACTCTATGTTTGAGGTATAATTTGAAATAATAAAACTTTTGAGGTATAATTTGAAATAAAAAATTTGAATACTTTACATTTATTTGAGAAATCATTTAAACTTTCGTTCCACCCGCCGAAGAAGGGCGTTATGGTATGTAGTGGCTTTGTTCCACGCTTACCGTCTATAACATTATCAAACTGACTGCTTCATATTACTGAACACATAATATGAAATCATAACAAGTTATCAGTGGAAATATTATGGATACAAGAAATAGCAGATATAAAGTCGTATTTTATACGATTCATTTCGTTTTCTGCCATGATAAAATTACAAAACTAAACACTTTCTCCCGCGCCGCTTTTTGCCACATTGTGGAAGACGGCCCGTATGACGGTCGAGGCGTCTTTCGCCGGATAAAAAAGCGCCCATGCAAATGTGGCTTAATTCAATTTTTTTAATATCTTTGTAAGTTTTATGTTTTCTTAAAGTATTCTATAAGCCATTTGGTGTAGAAAAAATAGTAGATTACGATGTTGAAAGAAGAGGAAAACGGAACTAATGACGGTTGCGCCCATTTTCCTAGGATACGACGAATTATGACGCTGACAAAAAAACATCAGCGAGTGTCTTTTCGCTGCCAAAATAAATAAATAATTTCAAAATTCCATCCGTGCCAAAGAAAAAGGTTCTTGACAGTCAGGCGGATGAACAGACGTACGTTCAGATGGACATAGACGTGCAAAAAGTCATCTTATAAGCATATCTAAAGAAACAGTTGAGAAAGAGGCACTACTTACATTCTGCATCCCTTAAAACCAGCGAGTATGTATAGAATGCGGCGCGCCACACTCACTGAAAACCCACTACCCGCGTAGGCTTGGCTGAAGCACATGCACGCCACTATTCACCTTGTAAAGAAAAAACTTATTAAATGATTTAGTACGTGCCTTACTCCATGCAGAACTCGTTTATTTTTTATCCCTCGTGCTTCTAGGACAAAAAGTCACTACAGGGGAGCTTGTAGCAAGTTGATGGTGATTGGCGCTACCACTAACCCTCTCTCCATTACTTGTGTTTTGCCCATTGCGATTTAACCCGTTACTTTGTAAACTCCATTAAACATTGTAATTATAACTAGCGTATAACATTGTTTTATGTACTTACGAATTATTATTATCATCTATTCCTTTTAAGTATAAAGTGAACCATTTGGAACACTGGATATATCCACCATTCCCAGTTCCCTGGTGTTCCCAGTTCCTAGATGTTCCCAGGCCGATCTGATATGGAACTAAATTAAATGTGTTCATCATCATATCACTGTTGTGTTGTGACAACTGCACTGCACTGAACTTAACGTGCAATTTCAAAAACTGCAGCAAAACTTAGGTACAATGTTCCCATAAAACTTATTTAAAAACTAATTAAATTAAGTAACTGAAAATCCCGTAGTATTTTACTACTATTTTGACATATTGGACACATATTAGGAGGCCATTATTACTGCAGGCTCCGTTTCTACTCAAATCAGATTCAAAGTAACCTATCAGAAGGTAGAACACACACATACGTAGATTGTTCATACAATCTGATTGGTTATTTTGGCTATTCGTCGCAACTCAGTTTGAGTAAAAACGTACCCTAAAGCAGTTCACCCGTGAAAAAGGCAGCCTTTTAAATGAAAGAACGAATCATGAAATAATGTAAATTTTTCGAAGGAAGCGAACTGAAAGACGAACTACACTATTTCGATATGAGAATACGGTGAATACCAACGTGAGACGAATAGAAATTACTAATCAATCCGTTATCGTCTATGAGCGCCAGTAACGCTTTGACTTTTTAGGGTATAGAATTCTCAATACTTAGTTTACAATAATAAAATGGTTAAAACTATCTTGCAGGTGAAAGCGATATGGTTCAGTTTTATTATTCAAATAGTGCCGTAAAAGTTTCGTGAGTAATTTTCTAAAGGCCCAACAAAATTTTCTAAAACCCTAGTTCGTCCTTGGTCGTCACAATCGTCTTAGCTAGAGAATAAGGTGATGTATGAAGCGCCTATCCAATAGACAAAACGATGGACGTTCGCTTGGGCAAATGGCTCGTCGATGAGCTAAAATACAAGTGGTGTTTAAGAATCACACCCCTGTAGTACTGTGGAAAATATATTCTTCGTACTCTTCCCATTCATACAAAGAATAGGCAGAGGCCGACTACAGGTTTCTGGCTGAGTACTGGGTGGTTTACCCTAATGCCCTTCAAAAGAAAGACAGAATGAGACAACAAAGTCTTGTATATTCTTCTTTTGCTTTAGATGGAAGATTCCATATAACAAGAACGTTAATTTCATGTAAATAAATAAATGTTTCGGCACTACTAGGGCTTCGTTGTGTGCAGAAGACACGAATACGTGGAATATCAAATCAAAAAATTACCCAATCATACCTAAATTTGTGTGTAATTATTTATAAGAACAAAAATAATGCACTCGTTTTTGAATTTAACAATGGCAAAATTTGAAATTGAATACAATTTCATCAGATCTTTCTTAAGAGGCCGTAAACGAAATTTTGCCGGTTTTGCTTCTTTTCGTGATTTTACAGTTAAAATACTGCTTTTCTATAAGTTTATGCATATTATAAAATATCATTTCAGTGGGGCTAGACAAGTTGCATTATCTTGAGCGATTATTTTTCGACTGAAAAATGTATGGAATTGACGTAAGCCACGGAGATAGTTCCACGTGACTATCTCGGTGGCTCATGTCAATTCCATACATTTGTCTATCGAAACATAATCGCTAACAATTGTCGAATGCAACTTGTCTAGCGCCTTAGCTTTGATCGAATAAATGAGCTTCTTTTTATTTTTGTTGAGTATTATAAATGCGAGATTTAGGTTGTTTTGAAACATTATATATTGCTATTTTTTTTTATTTTTTTGATGTTTTTTAAGGTAATGGATTGATTTGAATCTAAAGTTTATTACTGTTGTTTTAAATTGAATAACGAGAGTTTTAAGTAGCCGGATTCAAAAATTATTTTATGCCTAATTTCTATAAAACTTAGCTTACCAAGTTTATTATTTTTTATACACAAAAAGAAATATAATAAGGTAGTAAATTTTTTTTACACGTCTTTTACAACAATAAATTGTAATTTTTTCATACCTTTTATGCGTCGTAAAAACGTGTGCAAACCACTATTATTGTAATGTGAAATGGATGGATAGACAACACGGTAGCGTGTCTGGATCAGTTCAAAGATTGTAAGCGTCACTGCAACGAGTATCGAGCCCATTCAGGTTTTATTTACTTCTCTTATAACTATTTTGTTAATGCAGTTAGGAATCTTTATTGTTAAAGATTGCCCAGTAACAAATATCCCATACCTTTTTATTTTTTAATAATAAAACATTTATTTCTTACGAATTTCTGATAGTTTAATTACTTATTTTTCAAAGTACCGATCGTCATTTCTAGCTATTTCATCACTTCACTTTTCCATTTAATTTATTAAAGAGAAATCAAAATCACTTTAATAATGCGTGCCCTTATTTTTGAGGAGTTGCATGGGTTTCTCATATGTCCTCAATGGTTATAAAAGGCTCTCTACACTAGACTTAGATAGTGAAAATAGTATGGATCGCCGTCTATTTAAAACCTATACACTTAAAGACACCAAATTTAATCAAATAAAAGAGTACTAGATGGTTCAACACTCTTTTCATTTTTAAAAATTACTGGCCATAAATAAAAGATAAGTGCATTTTTTTTTAATGGAATGTAAAAATATTGATTTTGCAGACATTTAAGTGACGCTACGCTTGTAATTTCGATACAATTTAAAAGAACGAGTTTAGCGTGTTGATTAAACATTGTTTTTTAATGGAAAAAAATATCGTTGAAGCACAACAATGGCTTGTAAAATGTTATGCGGGATTAGCTCCCTCTAAAGCAATCATTTGTCGGAGGTATGCCGACTTCAAACGCGGTTGCATGGACACAAATGATGGGGAACGCTCAGGTCGTCTAAATGAAGCAGTGACTCAACAAAATATTAACCAAGTCCTGAAAATCGTTATGGAAGATCGGAAGTTAAAAGTGCACGAGGTAGCCGAGATAGTGAAAATTTTAGCAGGTAGTGTTTTCACAATTTTAAATAAAAATTTGGCCATAAAAAAGCTTTTTTCCAAGTGGGTGTCGCGTTTGCTTACAACTGATCAAATGCAACAACGTATCAATGATTCAGAGCGATGTTTGGCGCTGATGAATCGTAATAAAACATATTTTTTACGTCAGTATGTGACAATGGATGAAACATGGATACACCATCTCACTCCGGAATCCAATCGGCAGTCAGCGGAGTGGAGAGCGGCTGGTGAAAGCCGGCCAAAGACTCAGAAATCGGCCGGTAAAGTTATGGCGTCTATATTTTGGGATTCGCATGGAATACTTTTCATCGACTTCCTTGAAAAGGGGCAAAATATAAATAGTGACTATTACATATGCTTATTGGAGCGATTGAAGTACGAGATTGCGGATAACGGCCTCAAATGAACAAAAAGAAAATGGTGTTTCACCAGGACAACTCGCCTTGTAACAAGTCAGTGAGAACGATGGCCAAAATTAATGAATTGGGCTTCCCCCAGCGAATTTGGCTATTTGCAGACCTCAAAAAATGCTCCAGGGTAATAAATTTGACTCAAATAGTGAAGTTATCGCAGCAACGGAGACTTATTTTGAAGCCAAAGACAAATCGTTCTACACGCATGGGATAGAAAAGTTAGAAAAGCGTTGGAGGTACTATATCGCTTTTGGAGGAGACTACGTAGATGAATAAAAAATATTTTGTTTAAATAAACCTTGTTTTAGTACTTCATCTCGGGAATTATTGAACCACGTTACATATTTGTAACTGGTTAGTTTATGTATATTTCTTACACGTTTACCCGTATTCTATGTTATTTTGCCTTGATATAATGCTATGACTCAATTTTTTCCAAATTCATTATATGTTTTTAGTATATTGGCCACATGACGGCTCTTTTAAACGTTACCAAAGTTTAAAAGAGCTTATCCACCAATTAGGAGTCGATATTCATCTACTAGCGCTTCCGATTAGACCATTACTCGTATTGCGAAGAAGAAGCGCCTCATGAAATTCCAACGGAAGGTCATTTTAAATTTAAAAAAAAAACAACAAATATACTTATAAGTCAGTTACATTCACGTAATAACAAACTAGTGGAAAGGTGAAGTGGGCGTTCCATTGTCGCCACAAGTAAGCGTTTTATGGCATAGGCGAGCCGCCACGTGACGTAGTCACATACCGTACATGAAACTGACAAGACATGGCAGATCAATTCACAGTGAATTTATTGAGTCTACGAGGGTGACACTGAAAGCTTTTAAAACTGGCCACTTGTAAACAAAATAATTTAAAAATAAGTTTAAATTTTGAAAATGGAATTTTTGCTAATGTTATTGAGAATTAATTTTATTAATTTGTCATTTGTTTTACGATTTGGCGGCAAATTGAAAATTGTCTGTGTCACGTTAGCATGAATTTAACGCGAGAAAATTTTCATGCAATGATTTTTTATGACTTTTGATATCATTTAAGTCAACAAGAAAGTACGAAATTTGTATAGACTACGATTGGCCTTTCTTGATGAAGCCTCATCTCGTGCTACTGTTTACAACTGGTTTAATGAGTTTAAATGATGTCGCACTAATCTTTCCAATGATCTGCGTAAGGAACCGCTTTCTACGGCGACGATTGAAGATAACATCAGTGTTGTGCGGCGTATGATAGAGACTGATAAAAGAGTGACCTTTCAGCAGATTCGGACAAGCTTAGGCATCGGTATGAGTCAAGTGCACAAAATCCTACATGAACATTTAGCGGTCAGGAAGCTTTGTGCCCGGTGGATACCTCATAATTTGACCGAGGCCTAAAAACTCCATCGTGTTGATTGGTGGCGTGAGATGATTGAAAGATTTAACGCAGGTGACTCAAATGCTGTGTTTGACATACTTACGGGTGATGAAAGTTGGATTTACTGTTATGATCCCGAAACCAAAAGACAATCTGCTCAGTGGGTGTTTCCTTCCGAAGAGTTGCCAACTAAAGTGAAAAGAGGTCGAAGCGTGGGGAAAAAGATGGTGGCCTCGTTCTTCGGAAGGACAGGGGCCCTAGCCAAGATGCAAACGCTCCTAACGTTTTTCTTTTCTATCGCTCAAAATGTATGGGATGACAGTCGACCACGTGGTTTATCGAAACGCACGAGAACGAATTAAAAATAGTTACAGTTACTGCAGAGTGATACACTAACAAGTGTATGCCACTTGTCTTGGAAAAAGTTCGGGAGAAACGACCTCGCAGTAGAATCCTCCTTCACCACGACAAAGCCTCGTCGCATACGGCCAGGCGAACGATCGACTGTATGGCGACGTCAGACGTGGAATTACTGGGTCACCCGCCGTATAGCCCCGAACTCGCACCTTGCAATTTTAATTTATACCCGAAAATAAAAGAAAAACTTCGATAAAAACGTTTTGTGGACGCCGAGGAAGCTGTGGCTGCGTTTCAAAAGGCTGTCGAAGACAAAAAAGTGCTTTTCTCAGTGGTTCCATCGGATGCAGTGATGTATTGACATGAATGGACACTATTTTGAAAAGATATTATAAAACTAACAACTTGATAGTTTACTCAGTTTTTGATTTTCTAAGAACTTTCAGCTTGACCCTTGTATATATTAAATATGCCATACTGCACAGTTTTGTCGTGTCGGGACAATAGCAAAAACCAAAATTTTATCCAGAGGAAGCATTTCCTATCATCGGTTAAAATTGCTTTTAAATCTTAATATTAATAAATTCTATATTTCGCAATTTCGTTGTAAATTTATTACTTTGAAGTCGAGTAAAATGAGCGTTAAGTGTTTGCACGTCATTGAAACAAATGTTCTAGAACTTTACGTGCTACTCGAGCTATCCGTCACTCGGACACATAGATATTATCGATAAATTAGTAGTTTTTTTTTGTTATGATTTCTTAGAAATTTTAATCAAGGTGATTTTTATTGTATTAATAATATATAATTAAGTACTTAACAATTATTTTAACCTAAATGCTTTAAAACGAAAAATTTGGTAAGATAACTAAATACCATTAAACAATTGTTTTCTCTTTAAGTTGAAACCCTGTTATATTTATAGTTGCCAGAAGGAAATTGACCGTAAGCAGAAGTCGATAGCATCTATCTATCAGTTTTCGTGTGGACCTTATGTCAAGTGAATAAATACTATGTTAAAGCTTCATCTGTTAACAAGTAGCAGTGTGAAAACTGCCATCTCTTGCCGAGTAGCAAATAGAATGCTCATAATTTAACTACTATGTAATCCTAGCTAAAACCATATTGTCTTAAGAATTAAGGCGACATGACATGACATGACACTGAATTTAAGGCTAGGTTTTCTAAAATGAAATGTATGAATCAATGAGAAAAGCGTTTCCATAATAGGTTAATAAGTATTTGAATTGCGTTTATGTGAGTTTGGCGACACATGGTTCTGCTTTAAACGCAGCCCAAGGGCCCATCCATTAATTTGTTATTCCGTGGTTACATTAAAAGGTTAAGTTAATAATAATAAAAAAATATAGGAAAAGTAAAACCGTTACAAAGTTAAAGTCAATAACATTTAATTAAAAATAATGAATATGACAACAAAACGTCAAAAGCGATAACTAGAAAAGTTGACTAAAAAACAACATCTTGCAAACGTGAACAGACTGGACCCCACAAATAGCTTCCATTCACGAGTATGACGCGTATCTCAACCATCAGGCCGCTCTAACATGTCTTCGGGAAAGTGTCGACCCGATCAACGATACGTGTTACCGACGGGCAATAATCTTATTATCTAACGTCTAACTAAAATTAAAACAACTTTTTTAAAGGATTACCACTGTGATGTACTTAATAACAATATTTAATTACTTACGTGACTTACGGACGCACTCAGAGGCAAATTAATGACGGAGTTCCTTAGCGACGATTTTTCAGACAGAAGGTTAAAAAAAGAACGAGTTAACTGTCTTTAAATTGTCTCTGAGTACGGCGGTATAGGTATAAATAACCTAGAACTTGAATAAACTCATTTAAATAAAATTTATTTTTAGAAATCCGAATGAGGCTCAGCGACAGGAATCATTGATGCCTATTTCAAGAGAACGCAATCGATATAAAAGCATCGTGTGGGATGAATATGATACTCTACATCAAAAATACTTGGAAATTGGTAAGCCAGAGTAGTTATATATCATTTTGTTATTTGAAGGCTTTGTTCAGTATGTTGTTTTAGTGATAGATTAATTATATTTATAAGAATAAACTGAGCGAAATCTTGAAATATAAGTATATATTACTTACATAATAAACGTAGAAACTAAAATAATTATTTGAATATAGACTTTTAGCAAAAAGAAACGAGCACTTATTTTTATTTCGAGTAGGTAGTTAAAATGTTATAACAGGAAATGAGATTTCAATTTCTAAAATATCTAGTTTCCTTGCAGTACATTTAAACTAGGCAAGTTATTGAAAAATTAAAACTGTCTGTTTATTTTTCAAGGAGACGTCATATTTATTATTTAATGTTTATCAATAACATAATTCCTGTGCAAGGCGCACGGTGCATGCTCGAGGGCCCCGCTAACTAACAGATCAAATTAAAATTCAAAACACACAGCAGCTGCAGCTCGTCAGCTGTAGTTAATAAATAGTATTAAAATACAGGAACCAGTTTCTCTTATAGTCTTATAGTTTACGACTGAAAACAATATTAAGAGTGACTCTGGGCCCTGTATTCCAGAGTCCAGTACAGTAGCAAGCAGAATTGAAAAAGACAGTTAATAGTTGAACAGAGTGCACAGTATACCAATTGAGTTATATGCAAATCACATTAACACAAAAAATGGATGAAAGTGTACAGGGGAATTTACTACAATTGTAGGTCATTAGTGTGTGTGTGTAAAATTTATATATAAATATGGTGTAAATAAATAATAATTTAAATAATTAATAAATAAATTCCAACAGATATTACTATCTATTCACTGAGCCACAGATAGGATCTCTATCTCGTGGTAATCATGGTTCATGAGCCATTTTGTCAGGACGGTCTTGTCAGGTTTTATTTCGACTTTCTTACAAAAAGATTTCAATACAAATATAGAACTGAATGAGCTAAATGGTTGAGCATATCTTGTGTTGCATTTAAGAGTTTTCCATCGTTTCTGCCGTCTCGTGTCAGTGTCAAAGTTTCTGTCGTGACTTTTGCTGTAGCTCAACATTATCTTCGTTAGGAAAAGTTGACGCACCGTGAGCACATTTGCTTACTTGTACAGATCTTTGGTACTTTAACGTTATGATTTTTGCAATGCAACTTTTAGGAGGGCCCGTTGCGCTCTTTCCAGTCCAAAAAGATCAATAGTTCAGTATTGACTCGCATAAAGCAAAGTATGCCGACCTAAGCAACTCAGGAAAAGCGACATTCCTCAGTGTACGAAACACGAACATGAGCTTTCTGTCACGACATTTAAGAGACTCTGTGTGTTGGCGCCAGGACAGGTTGCTATCAAGAAAGACACCCAGATATTTAATAGAATTCGCGCGCTGAACGATTTTGGTGTTGCTACCACCTAGGTCTACCAATTGTAGTGGCATTTGGCAGTGCGAGGTTACAGAGACTATTAATGTATATCAGTAAAAGGGTTGGGCCCTAAGACGCTACCTTGGGGGACTCAAAAACGAACATTACTAAACTCGCTTTATATGTCACCGACGCGGACACACTTTATGTAATGTTTTTCCTTTGTGTAATGAAATGAAGATTAACCATACAATTGTATGACTAATTTTCGTTACACAAAGGATAAATATTTTGTTTCAAATACACTTTGACATCAATTAGGTCCTTAACTATGTACAATAGTTTTGCAATTCACCCTTAAAAATCTCAATATTTTTATCATTATAAATACGCCCAGACCATGAATAATCACTATGGTCATTCATTAGGTTACTAATGTTCTCTGGTAGTGTTACTAATACGCCCTTGTGGTCAGAGAATCTTAGTTCCGCGACATCAAATTTAATGTCATTATTGTCAAAGTTTGTAAATAAGATGTCAAGATATTTAGCACTAGTTTTCGCTTTCCTTGTTGGTAAGTTAAAGGTAAGGTTTAACAGAGTTTTGGATTGCGTCGTCTCTATAAGGGTATCAAGATTGAGGTCACCACTTATAATTATATTTTACGTATTATATTTATTATTTATAAAATGTAAGAGATTTTCCAAGTTTTCTAAATTTTTCTTCTGCTGCTTGGTATTATTACTTAAGTTTTAAAAATCAAACCACAAGGGACATAGAATTGACATATCATAACAATATCAAGTAAACAAATACCGTAAATACCAAATATGTAGTTTTTTTGCTAACTATTTTACCAACCACAACACAAAGCGTGCCTTGCGACCGCTCTGAGATTTTTATAAAAAAAACTACAATGGTGGAAATCCACTGCGGCGCACATAACGCGCGCATACGCAATAAAGCACGTGAGCATCGTGAGACAATTGTTGTAAGCGTGTGTCACTGACGTCATTTTGGGCGTGTGCCGGAGTATCTTCATACATTTTATACATACAATCAGGAAGTGCACCCGGAATTGATGGTATAACACCTAGTAGTAGCTTCTGTAACGCCAATCTTTAAGGCTGGGAACAGAAATGAAATCACCAACTACAGGCCTATTTCTCTGCTGAGCATTGTCGGGAAGCTTATTGAGAAGGTTGTTAATTTTTTTGTTTGAACAAAATGTTTAAATGAAAAATTTATTTTCATTTTTCATTTTGTTACGAATCGAATTTATTAAGCATCGCGTCGGCCGCTGTGGAATTCTGACTGCAGTGGAGTGTTAGAGCAACTATTTAAATGTTCGTGTTATAACATGATTCGATTTTAGTTAAAAACCTGCAGGCCACCTGCTGGCTTTTCGCAGATGTACTGGCCATGAGGCGTCAAACTGTCCGGCTGACCACTGCCGATACTTCTCACAGATGTAGTTCGAAGAAAATGTCAGTTGTAAACTATGAGAGCACCCTTAAAAGAGGTATTTAAAAAAAAAATTTGGAAATCCACTTATTCTCCGCAAAAATCTGTCTACGAACTTTTTGAAGATACCATGAATTTGCTTCTAAATAATTAATTGTACGAGTATCCCTCGAAAGTAATATAGTTCAAAATCCAAACCTATTAAAACATGGCTAACGCCGGGAGTGAAAAAATCATCAGTGCACAAGCGCTGGATTATGCGATGGACCACACAAACGAAATTCTTCCTTTCGTGATTCCCATACAATATGGATTCCACACAACTGCAGTTTACTCCATTCGTAATTCTACACACTCTATATTTTGACGCACTCGGGATTCTTCCTATTCGCGATTCCACACAAAATGAGTTTATCGCAACTGCAGTTTACTCCATTCGTGATTCTACACAGTCGATATTTTAACGCTCTCGGGATTCTTCCTATTCGCGATTCTACACAAAATGAGTTTATCGCAACTGCAGTTTACTCCATTCGTAATTCTACACATTCTATATTTTGACGCACTCGGGATTCTTCCTATTCGCAATTCGGTACTGTATGGGTTCAACGCAACCGCAGTTAACTAATGTGATTCTTAATAGTACATTACATACAAGTCCGAAAAAGAGGAAATTTGCAATGAGTGGCGATAAAGTAAAACACGGCCGAAGGGAATATTTAAAATCGACACGAGTTGCCAATTACCTATTCGCACATGTATCGCATGACGTTTTACGGTACAATATATGACCTTTGAATTTTTGACGTAGGTTTGTAATGTCAAATGTGCTCATTATCGTACTATTGCGGTAATCTAGCGTAATTTATGTACTGTAAATTAATTTTATCTACTACCAGTGATAATAAGCCTTTTGTAGTAAAAACAGTTTTTAGATATGGTTGTATAAAACAATTTAATTCCATTAAAATCAAATTGCTTCATATTGATATTACCAAAGCGACTCTATTTATCCACTATTCACTTATGTCGAGGTCTACTATAGTTACGATTGTTGCCGATATACATATATCTAGTGTCACATCACAGCACTTGACTGATTAAGCCTTAAGTTATTATTTGTAGTTTTATTACTTTGCACAGTTAATCACAAAGGTCCTATTCAGAAAATCCTCACATAAATGCAAGCAATTAACATATTCGCTTCTTACTCTTTTTTAATCCGTGATATTTGGCTTTATTAATAACGAAAGTTATCGACGAACATTAACTGCCTTACTTATAAACGTAGTATAAAATTTATACCGAGAATAACTAGAGAATAAGCAAAATGGCAACTTATAAACTTGGTGTAACTTATACTCGGCATAACCTGGGTGTAATATAATATTCTAACAAAAGTTATTCCACCGCTATTCCACCCAGCACCCTAGTTTAAGCCTGGTATACCTAATATGACGTTTGAGTTTGACGTATATCTGTCAAATGGTGTGTATTGTTGATATTTACCGCAAACTGTGGATAATTTTAAAGCATTTTAATTGAGAGTCTGCAACCTTATAATAATGTAAAATGGCGTTTAGAGCAATACAAGAAGTATTGCTCTAAACGCCATTGTATTGTATTTAATAATCTAAACAATCAAACGCAGCTGTTTAGAAGAAAATCGAAAATATTTAAAACGAGAAAAGATCCTTTCCATTTGTACAATGACGAAGACTTTCGTATAAAATATCATTTTTCCAAAGACGGCGTCTTATTTCTAGAACGATTATTTGGCAGTGATTTAGCTACGGACAAACGTGGCGGTGGCTTATCACCTAAACTACAGATATTGATAGCTCTGAGATACTGGGGCCGCAACCAAGTAAGATACAATGCAGTTTCATTATCTGTAATATTTACATTCATAGTGGCATACTTAATGAGATAATTAATCTATAAATTTATTTTAGGTCCAAGATGATGCGGCAGGTATTCATGGTTTATCTCAACAGTCTGTCACTAGAATATGCAGACGAGTAGCAAGGGCAATATTGAATAAAAGATTTGATTATATCAAAATGCCCTCTTTTTTAAATGAAGAGTTGAATATTATGCAGCAATTTGAAGGTTTAGCTGGATTTAAAAGAGTAATTGGTGCTATTGACTGTACTCACGTTAGAGTGCCTAAAGTACAAGGACCTAGCGGTCAATTCTACATAAATCGAAAAGGATATAGTTCCTTGAATGTTCAGGTACATGTAGCTAATAAATTTGACAGCCATATTTATGTAACAGCTATTTATGTGGCCAACTAGGCCAGCGTGTTTGACGACACGCTGGCCTAGTTGGGAGTGACCCTGCCTTCGAAGCTAGGGGTCCTGGGTTCAAATCCCGGTAAGGGCAGATATTTGTGTGATGAGCACGAGTATTTGTTCCTGAGTCTTGGATGTTTTCTATAAATATTTATTTATATATTTCTCTACATAAGTATGTTTATCGTTGTCTAGTACCCATAGTACAAGCCTAGAGCTTAGTTTGGGACTAGGTCAATTTGTGTGACATTGTCCTGTGATATATTATTGTGATATTATTATTATTATATTTATTGTAATAAATAACCTCTTTCTTCTTTAGGCAATTTGCAATAGCCAATTGAAAATTATGAACATTGTTGCTCATTGGCATGGCAGCACCCATGATTCCTGGATTTTCAATGAAAGCGGCATAAAGCAACGGTTTGAGGAAGGACAATTTCATGGGAGATTATTAGGGGACTCTGGCTATGCATGCACAACTTATTTATTTACTCCAATATTGAGGCCACTAACTCGAAAAGAGGGTTCATACAACTACGCTCAAATTAGAACTCGTAATTGTATAGAGAGATGTTTTGGTGTGTGGAAAAACCGATTTCGGTGTTTACTCACAGGGTTCAGAACATCTCTGGAAAACACCAAAATGTATATTGTGGCTTTGGCAGTTTTACACAACATAGCCATTGAATTAAAGGAACAAGAATTCACGGTTGATGATAACAATGAACATGCTTTGCCTCAACCATCTGTGGTTCCTTCACAGCAAAACATATTGCGGGGGGCTGCAGTTAGGGCTATATTTATAGAGGAGAATTTTTAAGGTTGTTACTATTAGTACTAAATAAAACCTGTTTCTAAATGTTTACAATAGTTTATTTATTTTGATGCCAAACTATTACCAAGAATTTCTTGCTGTAATTTTAAATTTGTTAAAACTTGAATGTGTATCTCCGTTATATGTTTCATTCTGAGCTCGTGTTCCTTTTGCTGCCGCTCCTTTTCCAACACTCTAAAGTGATGCATATCAGCATAGGTCTTCTCCGCAAAATTAAAATCTTTTTTTCTTGGAATCTGTGACAAATAAATAAAATAATCATTAAAAAGATCCCTGAAACTAAGCAATTATCTAGTTACACCCGTATTTATAGACAAGAAAAGTAATTTCTTGAGTAATAGTAATGTCAAAAGTCATATAAAATTCGTACCTCAAGTCATTACTTTTACTCAAGTAATTACTTAGATTGTCTATAAATACGGGTGTTAATATTTAATAAAGCGACTTGATTAAACTTACAGGATTTTTTTTCACTTTCTTTGGTGTAATAAGTAGTGGTACACAATATGTCCCGATCAAGATCAGAAGCTGCTTCAATATTCTAGAAAAACTAATTGTAAATATTTAGTCAAATTATCAATATACAAAAATAAACATGCTATTGATTGAACTTTACCTTATCAATATTTTCATTATTCTCTAAATCCATTTCTTCTAAACATGGGATATACTGAAATCAAAACATTATATTAAATAGATTATTCACACACAAGAAAGCTAATGCAAAAATTAAACGAGGTAGGTAGCATGCTTAGTATTTCATCAGTTCAGACTGTCAGTCGACCATAATGATCAGAAAATGACATAATAACCCATGAATTGATATACTGCTAAAAAAATATATTTGAAATAACCACCCTGATATTTTGTAATTCTGTGGGACATAAATTAATTTTCACAACCATACTGTTTTAATTAATCATTCTGGCCCAAATCAAAGTTTGATTAGAATTGCCATAATGAACATGTAACCTTCATTTAACATAAAAGACAAACCAGTTGCACAGAAAAATGAAAATACATACCATAGGAGTTTCATCAACTTTTTTCTCTAGCTCCATAGTAAGTATTGTATCATGGTTTTCCTAAAACAAACAATGCTGCATTAATCTTACTGCAAATTATACATTACATACAGTTTACGCTTTTTTTTTGCTGATAGGTACTGGATTGCTGGAACTGCCGGATTATTGGATTTGTATGGAATACATAAGGAAATTAATTATGGATGTCATAGATTAACCTTAACACCATCACAGTCAAATTCATTGTAGTCTACTTCAAACTCTGCTGGTAATAAATCAACCAACTCCATCACATCTAGAGAGGGAGATGGTGGTCGCGGTCCACCACCAGTTTTTTAATTTCCCTCCTATATTTCGATACTTCTTTTTTTGCGTTTAACTTCATCGTTTTCCACTGGTTTACTATTTGTTTTTTATCTCTTTTTTTTGGGTTCAAAACATTAAATCTGAAAACATAATTAGGTTGATTTTATACAAATTCATATCAAACTAACTTTATGAAGGTTTATACTAACTTCTCAGTAATTTCAGCCCATGCTTTTAGTTTAGCCGTATTCGTGTTCGTAGTTAAATCTTTGTTTTCAATAACATTTAAATTAGGCTTCACAATTTGCTTTAGAAGTTGCTGAAAGTAAAAAACACAGTTAAATAACAACTACATAAGTACCGTAAAGTTGTATCAACAATACCCCAAGTGTTGATTACTCGTAATAGTCGTAATTATATGTGTATAATTGATAAAAAAGTACCTTCTCTTCTTTTTCCCAGTTTGTACTGCGTTACTAAGAGAAGCGTTAGTTAGTAAGAGATTACTTGCCATTTTGCAATTCGTTTATTTTTTCAAATATAAATCACAGTTTAATGTTAATATAACTTCCAAGAATCCGTTCGCGTCCAGTACAAGAAATAAACAGTTAGAACGTCAATGATAAGTCAAACTCAAAGTGACACTTGCCATTAGCGAATCACAGACAATATTCTTTTTTTTTTCTTTTTTCCTCATGTTTGTCTATGAAATGCAACGTTGCCGCTACGTGCATCTGACTTAAGTGTGGAATAGTTATGCCAATTATATACCGCGTTTATAAGTTAAAAGATATTTTTTCGTTATTATCAGCTTACGCCGAGTATAACTATTCCTGACATAAGGATATAATAACCATAGTTTAATGAATGTTTATAAGTATGTGTATAAAAGTGTCCGTTCCTAAAAAACTAGACTAGAGAAATCATAAAAATAGTTCTAAAATATGCTATAATTCGATGAATTACTTTTCTCGAAACGGTCATCAACGTCTTAGTCTGAAGTGTCGCTTTTGACGAGACGATTACTTAAGTCTTGGTCTGAGCTGCCATCTGTGTCCAAATCTGAATTTTCTGCTGCTGACTCGGAGCTGTCATTATTAACAAAGCTAAAATCATCATTGTCACTAAGACTTTTCAACGCTTCTTCGATAGTTACGTCGTGATTTATAAATCTTTGGATTATATCTGTTTCCTCGTATTTATGAATTCGTCGTTTCTTTGATTGTTTTTGCCCTCCAGCGAGGTTCCACTTGATTCTAAAATCCTGATATTTAGCCTCTTTTTTCAATTTGCTTAAAAATTAAAGTTATCTTGGGTGGCGGCCGAAACTCACACCAATTCGATGGTGCCACCCTTCTAAAGCACTAGTAGTTTTATTTATTTCATTATAGCAGCTGAAAACTTCCGGTTTTACTTTGTTCATCCATTGTTCCCTGTAGTATTTTTCAAACTGGACATATTTATCTACACAGGGAATGGTTTGTGTAACACAACTAAAACCTTCAGGTATAGATGATGGTTCAAATAATGCCAGCTTGCATAGCTGCCGCGTTATGTTTTTACAAACAGCTTGCTGGTAGTGGAAAAAACATCCTTTTAATATAACATTTTTAAAAACTTTTTGTAACCCGTTTGTTACATCATGTTGGACGTTTAGTGACAGTTTTTCTTTTAAAATGGAAAATAGCAGTTCATATGTACTTTCCAATTTATTGGGTAGTAAAGCATATACCACAAGAACGAATGTAGTAGATTCGTCATTATGTTTGTCGAAGTCGATAAGCAGCGTATATAGTTGGTAAAATTGTGACGGAGTAACCTTGAACGTACCATCGCCAAAAAAACTCGTAGACTTTTTAATGGCCTCTTTGGCCAAGGGTGTTACAAACACAAAAATATCGTGCGTGTCGCTAATCAAGAAATCCTCACAAATAATTTCGGGTAATATTATGTCCTCAATTTTATCGAATGTACTTTTTTCCACCCCCAATGCACCGGCGTTTGTACAAAGAATCTTTTATTGATTTAAAGTCTGGAATATATTTAGATTCCCTTACTGACACCTCTTCTTTTACACTTTCGAACTCCTTTTCTTAAATTCTTTGTACCGGCCTCATAGTTTTCGTTACTTTCGATCTACAGGTGTCTACGCATATCTCGATTTTATTTTTTAGTTCATTAGGCTGACATGTATGAATGCTCTGCCTCAGGATATGACTTCTTGATTTATCAATGGTTATTGATGCACTGCATTGCATCGTATTTCCGCATCTCCAGTTGGAACCATCTTTACGATCACCTCTAAAGTAATATTTATATCCACTTCGTAACAAAACATCTTTACCTTTTTCACTTTTTATGAAAACCATATTATCGTCCTCCATCGTTATACAGATTTCTTATCTATTTATTTTATATACTGATTTCACAGCAAGCAAATAGCAGCAATTTGACAATGCCAATCTACGACAACTCAATAACGTGACATCTTCTGTCATGTAAAATGCAAAATAGTTTCTAATAATCTTATCTAAGCGCTTCAATTAATAAGTTTGGATGTCGAGATACTTAAAATGGTAAGTACTCAATCAATTCATCGAAATATTACATGTTTAATGCGTGTTGCTTCAAAATAAAACAAAATAAACATCTGTAACGAATTATAGACCTAAGGCCTGTTTCATAATGATTTATAACTTGTAGGTAATATTAGCGGAACTCTCTTTCTAATAAAATAAATTGAAATAACATTATACAGAATAAAACGCTATCATTGTTTAAAAATAACTGTGTCTAATTACGAATGGAGTAAACTGCGGTTGCGTTGAACCCATACAATACCGAATTGCTAATAGGAAGAATCCCGAGTGCGTCAAAATATAGAATGTGTAGAATTACGAATGGAGTAAACTGCAGTTGCGATAAACTTATTTTGTGTAGAATCGCGAATAGGAAGAATCCCGAGTGCGTTAAAATATCGACTGTGTAGCATTACGAATCGAGTAAACTGCAGTTACGATAAACTCATTTTGTGTAGAATCGCGAATAGGAAGAATCCCGAGTGCGTCAAAATATAGAATGTGTAGAATTACAAATGGAGTAAACTGCAGTTGTGTGGAATCCATATTGTATGGGAATCACGAATAGGAAGAATTTCGTTTGTATGGTTCATCGCATAATCCCAAGCGCTTCCTTAAAATTTTCACATCAAAAACAAACGATCCTGTTTTGATAAACCACATTAAGATCTATGAAAAAAAATAAAAAAAATCCATGCACTGTCTAAAAAAATACAAAACACACACACACACTCAAAATTATACACAAAATTATATACGAAAAAAAACTATAAATAAAATGCAAAAGCGAAAAAACATAGTTCTGCCAACGGGAGGTAAATTAATCGAAGACCTTCCTTTCCTTCTAAGAAAATATGTCGATGAAGTGTCGCTGCCACTGACTAATCTAATGAACCAGTCATTTACCATTGGAATATTCCCTAACTTACTAAAAACCTCTACAGTTACACCAGTACCAAAAAAAAAAGTCTCTTTAGAGCTGAAACCATAAAAAAATCGAAACCATATTGGCTAAGCTATTGGTTTCCTTTCGTGACAAATTTAATATATTAGATGAAAGCCAATTTAGGTACCGGAAAAATAAATCCACGTCGTGGACAGTGTACAGGGTTGTAGAGGAAATACTAACTGTGATAACGATAACCAATATGCGATCGGCTTAATGCTAGACATGAGTAAGGCGCATACGACCGGGTTCAACAGAACATCCCACTAGAAAAACTCTACGGGGTAGGGATACGCGGCACGCCACACGATTGATTTTCGTCCTACTTACAAAACCGCTAACAAATGGTTGAGGTTGACTATCACGAGAAAAATAAAATATCGTCACGGAAGATACTGACTCCTTGCTCAATACGGCAGGGTAGCGTGCTGGGATGTATTCTGTTCTTGTTTTATGTTAATGACTTACCCAAAATACTGAACTCAGAAAATATCAAATGTTTTCCCTACGCGGACGACGTATATATAGTTTTTCTTAGTGTCAATAGTACGAATGCCACGAGCAAATTAGACCACATTTTTAATTTAACATTTTTGTGGCTCAGTTCTTTACCACAACTTATCCATTCATTAAAACAAGACTAATTTAATACTCTTCCAGCCATATCAAAGAAAAAACTTAGTGATTAATTATGCTTATGACAATAATAATATAGAACTCAAAACAGTTGCACTCTACTCGGTATAGATATTGATGAAAATATAAATTGGAAAACTCATCTAGGAAAAGTAGCATCAAAATTTTCACTAGACTGCCGTAAGTGCCTACCATGCGTTTGCCCAATCGTGGTTATATTATAGAATCGTACTATGGGGAGATAATACAAACGCATCAGGTCTACTTCTACTACTCTGTAAGTAGTACCTATTAGAAGCAACGAATCCTGTAGACCACACTTTATCAAGTTAAATATCTTAACTCTAACGTCCATATAAGTTTTAGAGTTGTGTAAGTTTGTCCGAAGAAATCCAAATATGTTTACAAAAGCCAGAGATCTTTACAAAGGAGCACCAAACCTACGCAATAAAAACAAACTGGTGCTAGCAACCCCTGCTAAACTTAATGTACGCTAGGGGACCGCACGCCATGACAATAAAAATACACAACCAACTGCCAGCAGATATTAAAAACGAGCAAGAAAATAATACATTTATTAGAAAACTAAAAAGTTACCTTATAGATAAATGCTTTTACAACACACAGGAGTATTTAAATAATGTAACACGACTATTCTTTAATATTTTTTTTATATCTATTTTATAAGTTTGTTGCTTGCGTTTGACTAATAATATAATAATAATAAGTGTTTTATAATAATTATGCATGTGATTATATAGGTAAGAACCAAAAATTGGCCACGCTAACTCACTCACTTAAATTTTCTATGAAACTTTTCCGTTGTGACAAGAAAATTAGCCATACATTTGCAGAGATATTATTCGTGTCCCAACGGAACTTTGTCACTGTTGTTGTTTGTATGGTTAGCTACGCTTAACTATGGTACAACTATTTGGTCCGTACATATAAGTAGTAAGTTCAGTAATATTGTAATGTGATAATAATGTTATAATAGGTTACGACATAATAGATATAGATACGAGGGGCAAACCGAAATGATCGGGAATTTAAAAAACTATGTACACTGTATATATAAATTATGTTTTATTGTTTTTCGAAGTATTCTCCGTTGCAATTGATGCACTTTTGCATTCTTTTAAACCAGTCATTGAAACAGTTATTCCAGTTTGAACTAGACATTGCCAGAATGGCCGAATTATAGGCTTCTACGGCGGCTTCTGGGTTTTCAAACCGCTGACCACGCAATAAATCTTTAATTCTAGGGAACGTAAAAAAATCATTTGGACTTAGGTCAGGGCTGTATGGAGGATGAGACATCAACTCAACGTTTTCCTCGTTCAAAAACTGTTTAGTTGTATGAGCGGTGTGGGAGCTCGCATTATCGTGGTGTAAGATGACGCGGCGTGTCGGGTTCCCTCGGCGAAGATGGGCCAGCATCTGTGGCAAACAAACTGTGATATACTAATCAGCGGTAACCGTTCTTTGTTCTTGTAAAGGAATTGTGGCAATATGTCCTTTTTTTGAGACGAACGAAGCAACCATCTTCTTCGACACGCTGCGGGAACGCACAACTTTCGTTGGTTTGACCTCGCCATCGAAGACCCAAACTGCCGACTGGTGCTTTCTTTCAGGCTCATAGGAATAAATCCAGGTTTCGTCACCTGAGACAATATTATAAACAGCTTTTGACTTTCCTCCATTGTAGCGTTTCAGAGTAGATCGGCACCAATCAACACGAACCGCCTTTTGCTCTTCTGACAAGTTATGGGGTACCCATCGGGAAAACAATTTTCTGACACCCAACTCACTATGTAAAATAGTATGGATTGCAGTCATTCCAATGCTTATGGTTGCCCGAATCTGCTCGTATGTCACATGTCTGTCTTCTTTGAGTATTTTTTCCACAGCCGCGATGTTTTCAGGCGACACCGCTGTTTTCGGCCGACCTGTTGAAGGTACGGTGCTGAGAGAGGCACGACCCCGCCGAAACTCTGCATACCAACGATATACTGTCGTTTGACTAGGTGCTTCAATTTTATATATAGAAACAAGCTCATTGAGACACTCATCTGGAGATAAGCCTCGACGAAAGTTGTGATAAATTTCACGCGTGAGCTCCATTTTGTTCACCGACTTGCCAATTTGAAAGTGGAATAAAAAAAATATTACGTTATTTTTTTAAATTGTTAAAACGGCATCGTGATTGTCAGTGGCCAGTACGCATATGATAAAAAAGGTTTTAATGTAACTTAGTTTAAAGTACTCTATTCCCGATCATTTCGGTGTGCCCCTCGTATAGGAAATACATATATATTATAGGTATAAAAAAATACTTAAACTCTTTTCAAGAAACATTAGGTAATAAAGATAAAAACGGTAATGAAATCTGATATTATCGTCAACATACGAAGAAGTCCGAAGAACACGTTAGTACCTACTTGCAAATTACAATCTGTATTATGTTGCAAATTGATACTTCAAGTGTTCATAAATAATCACATATTTTTTTACAAATTAAGTGAAATAATGCAAAATTTCCAAAAAGTGATATGAGACTATGAGTCTGTAGTATAAAAGCTCAACATACACCACAACCATTTACATAAGACTACACAGAATGAATTTCCAAAACCAGACAAGAGCATGTCGGACAATGCTCAGGGCAGGCTTCCGAAGGCGTTACTACAAACACAAAGAACTATCTCAAAGAAAGCCGGTCAAATCCGAGTTGGACTTGCGCACCGAGGGTTCCGTCAAACTTATAAGAATGTAAAATTTTATTGAAGGACGAACTTGACATTGCCGTTGAAAACTGTTGTCTATACATCGACATAGGTCGCGATTAGTTTACCAACCGCATAAAAGTTTGCAATCACAAAATGTTTTTTTTTGTGATGTAGCAAATAACGGTTTTTGCTATTTTTCCTGTAGTTGTACTATAAGACGTTCCTTCGTACCAAATTTCAAGATTCTGAGTTCCCGGGAAGTACCCTGTAGGTTTTGATTCCCTTGCGAGTGTCGAACATTTGCGGCATAAACGGCTGTATCTTTTGATTGCGTTGGCTTAGAAGTTTGGATTTTTCACAGCTCCAAGGAACAGAAGACTTGAGTATTTGATATAAATTCTAGCTTGATACCTCCACGCGTTCCTAACAAAAAGGGTCTTGACAGACAGACAGACGGACGGACAACAAAGTGATCCTATAAGGGTTTCGTTTTTTCCTTTCGAGGTACGGAACCCTAAACACACTGACAATTTACGAAATATAAATAATTATTTAAAAAAAGTTATTATATTTGAAATTATTGATAAACCATCCTGTATTCTTATCATGAGTTTCTACACTAAATTTCTCTGCCGTTGTGACGGAAAACCTCACCAGACAAATTATTATTATTTATTACGGATAACTTAAAAGACAAAATGGTTTCTTTAATATATAAATTTAATCATAAGAATTATAGTTAATATTGTAAACAAATACAATATATAACATGACAACAGCAGTCGTCTGACGTAAGTGTCAGCTGATTACATTGTACTAATAAGGTAAATCTTTGGAGAGGTTTGACTTTCACAAAATAAAAGTATGAAAAGCTTGATATACTCGTATCGCAATTCGAACCGCTTTTGGGAGTCAAAAACAAGTGATTTTTATTTTTTTATGTAATATATTGATTTTACCGTATTTTAAAAATCGTTTTGCAGAGATTGATTTGATTTTTTAATTGTCGTACATTCTGCCGCACCAATCATAACAACCGTAACAGACTAAGTATTAATTTCACCATACGATGTTAACCACTTGACAGACGATTAGAGCGTTAACAGTTGTCAAAATGTATGATTTAACAGTCGATTAACATTGATTTAATTTATCATCGTATGGTGAAATTGGTACTAAACGAAAAAGTGGACAAAAACGCATTCAAAGTTTATGTTATTATAGATATTAAAAATTTGATGATTGTACGAGGGGCGGCTAAAAAGTTCTAAGCCTAAGGTATTTTGAGGTTGTATATGTAATTACGGTACTGGCCATTAGATAGAACATTTAAAAAAAAAATGTAAAAAAAACATTATGTCATTACAATTGTAATTTCTCGAGATATTCAACGATTTACAGTATCATGTCTGAATTATCATTGCATATTACGAAAATCGAGCACCGGGCTGTTGTGATTAAGTTCCTCACGAAAAGAAAAAAACTCCTTAATGCATTTTTCAAGAAATGGCTGCTATTTATGGTGTCTCTGGGCCTTCCTATGCTACAGTTAACAAGCGGAGTAGCCTGTTTAAACAAGGACGAGAGTCGATCGAATACGACTCCCGCTCAGGACGGCCAGTATCGGAAGTGACCGACCAAAACGTCGCTAAAGTAAAAAAAATGTGTTGGAGGATCGAAGAATTAAGATATGTCAATTAGCTGAGGCCTTGGGCATTAGCAAGGGGCGGGTTGGAGAAATCCTTCATACACGTTTACACATGACTACGGTCAGCGCGCGTTGGGTACCAAAAATGCTACGGCGTTTGACAAAGAGCGGCGTGTCGAAATTTCTCAGGCGTTTATAGACTTATTTATTTATTTATTTATTTCTTTACTTGTTTAGGATAGTAACCGTTGATGAAACATGGGTCAGACAGTATGATCTTGAATATAAGTCGACGTCCATGAAGTGGATTCAGAAGGCCGCCGAAGAAGTTTAAAGTGCAAAGATCAGCCTCTAGCCATTAGGCTAGACGTAGAACTGTGACCGTCACAAGACAAACCTGCTCCTGAGCATTATAAAGTGAAATAAGATATAAACTGTGGTTAGAGAAACAAAAACATTTCTAAAGTGTACTTTAACACCAATTAATTTCGTGTTTGTGTTATCTCAAAACATTTTTATCGGTTTAAAGTATAAATCTGTGCCGAACATACGCGAGTGCAAACTGTTATAACCAATTATCTACCTACCCGCAAGTTTGCAATTTCAGCATGGAACTTGACAGTTGTGGTGTTGCTATACCAAAAAGATGAATTCCCCTAAAACCATAAACTTTCCAGGGGCAGCTGTGCAGGCCCCTTTTTTTTTTTTTTTTTTTTTTTTTTGATGACGAAGTGGAAATGCATTTACGCATCCCCCCGATGGCCTAAGGATGACCGTGCAATGGGGGGTATAACGGACTCTCACCTAAGCGAACTACCGTTTAAAACCACTCCGGCGTAACCCTCCTGGCTGGTTAACGGAGACGCCGCGGTACCGCCAAAGCATTGCCCGCTGGGCGCCTCCCAGCCCGCTCCGAAGAGCACACCGCCAAAGGAGGAGACGACTGCGTACGCACACAGCGATCTCCCCAAGCTGGGGGAGCCGTGCAATGTGGGCCCTTCACCCACGTGGCTCCCCATGAAGTTCAGGCGATCAGCAAAAGCTGGGTTCGCCTTCCCTTCACAGCCTGCATGGAGTGTAGGGTGTTTTCCGGCAGGCTATTCCCCCCAGTCGCAGTGACCGGGGTAAGTCCACGTTCCTTCAAACACCCACACTACACCTGTCTCAGGTCTAAAATGTCCTCTGAAAACAGAGGTCACTAGACCCGAGACTCACGTCTGGGCGAACCAGGGTCGCTTTCCGGGAACGGGATACGGGGACACCTACCCGAGCTCCGTCCCTTCAAACTCCCCCTCGTCGCCCCCCTCATGTGCGCTCTTTTGGGGAGTATGCTGTGCAGGCCCCTGGACAAGCAAGGACTACTGGTGAAACAAGTAAAGGATCATCAAAAAACATGATACAACAAGTTTCCAACCAAACCTGTTTATTACTAAAACAAGACATACATCTATTGGAGAAGGGCGCCTGTCGTATCGCATAACGTTTTTTGTCCTAAAAATGTTTGACCGAGAATGTTTGGCATACTGTTGAATGGCATACTACTCGTTTGTCCTAATATTTTTTTCGCATACTCATTTAATGTCCTAAAGCAACTTTGTCCTAATATTGATAGCATAATATTCCTAACATGAATTGTCCTAATAATTATTTTGCCTATTATTAAACTGGCTACAATTACAGCACCTAAACTAAACTATGGTAGGCGTGAAGTCAGAATCGTTACGTATTCTACCTTCAGGCAGGTCAGATTTCGGTTAGGTTAGGTACGACGACGAGCGAAGCGAGGAGGAGTGTTAGGTAGAACTGTGACCCTAACGAGCGAGCGAAACGCCAGAACCAACAAGTTTGACAAGGTTCGGTTTGTAAATTTTAGCACATTAAATATAACAATTATGCACATCAATCATTCGACAATTGAATCTTAGCCACATCAAACGATAGGACAAATAATATTTAGGACAAACGATAATAGGAGCAACAATCTCGGACAATCAAAAATATGCGGAACAAAGTGTATGCCACACGTAATTAGGACAAAAGACGTTATGCGACACTAATCATTGTATGCCATTCGATATAGACCCATTGGAGAAACCTCACCATCACAGTCTTAGATAACCCTACAAATTCAACAGGGCTGGCTGAGAACATACAAGCCCACCAAACAAAACCAACACAAGGCAAAGAGTGGCAAAGCGACCACATACCAACTTCTAAAAGAAAGCGGAATGAAACAACGCTGACCAAACAAGGCAAGAAAAGAGTCAAAGATTCATCAATTTCTTTCTCTATACAAACTAGTAACCAGTTCGAAACCCTGGAGGATTTAGACAAAGAACAATTAGAAAAGGAGATTAAACCACCCAAACCTGAATCAATCTTTGTCACTGGCGTTAAAGACATTTCTGTGTTAAAGGAGATGCTCACAAAACTATCAAGTAATGAAAACTTTAAGCTAATAACGCTGAGATCAGGCCATGTAGTGAAAGTCACACCACTTGATGTGGAGACATACAAAAAGATCAGAGCACACTTTGTGGACAATAACGTACACATACCAACTTAAAAGTGAAAGAGCTTACAGAGTGATCTTAAGAGGAATGCACTCCTCTGAGGATACAACAGTCATAAAAAGCGAGTTGAACCAACTAGGACATGATGTCAGACAGGTTGTAAATGCTCGGCACAGAACAACAAAAGAACCTCTTCCAATGTTTAACATAGATCTAGAGCCTAGTCATAACAATAAAGGTATATTTAATATAAAGAGATTGAATTACACTGTGGTGTCCTTTGAAGCTCCAAGTATTACAATGTAAGAGGTGTCAAAGATTCGGACATTCCAAAAACCAATGTCATAGGCTCTTTAGATGCGTAAAATGTGGAAATGACCATCCAACATCGTCATGCACAAAACGACCAGACACGGACGTTACATACGCAAACTGTGAAGGCAAGCACCCGGCGAGTTACAAAAGTTGTCAGAAATATAAGCAATATAAAGAGGAAATATTCAAAACGAAAGAACAAAAAATAAACCTTTTAACAAGAACCCTCAACAAAGCAGAGTACAAGGAAATCAAGATAATATTCCATCAAAATAAACTCCTCTATATTCGCAGATACTGAAAAATAATAAAACAACAGAAAATACTTATCGCTCCTTCGCCTACCCCCAATATAAGGAACCTGCTACAACAGAACCCAACAACATAATCAATTTAATGGAGGCAATGTTCAACAAACTGCAAAATTTTATGAGCAAGATGCTAGACAACATGATGGATCGAATGTTCCAAATGGTCAGCCGCCTAGTTACAAAATGACATCTCTTAGAATTGTAACATGAAACGCTAACGGGTTAACAGAACGTAGACATGAGCTTGAGGCATTCTTAATATTAAATAAAATAGATGTTGCACTTATCTCTGAGACAAGATTTACAAATAAAAGCTATATTAAGAAGTACAAGTGAAGAACTACAGTATTTACACAACTAACCATCCATCAGAAAACTCCCATGGAGGAACGGCAGTTTTAGTTAAAGCAACATAGCACATTACCCTATAGAAAATCACATTAATCAAAAAATACAAGCGACACTTGTAATAAAACAAGAAAAAAATGTAAAAACCAATGTATGCTCAGTATATTGTCCACCAAAACATGTTATTTCAGACATTGAATTTGAATCACTGTTTTTGAAGCTGGGCCACCGCTTCATTTGTGGGGTGACTGGAACGCCAAACATACCTTCTGGGGGTCAAGGTTAATATCACCACAAGGTAGACAACTCTTCAAAGCTACTCAGAAACTAAACCTCGAGTGTATCTCTGATGGTAAACCGACATATTGGCCCACGGACCCAAATAAAAAACCTGACCTCCTGGACTTCTATGTGACCAAGAATGTTCCTGCAACACACATGAATATTATATCTATGGTTGATTTATCATCCGATCACACACCTGTAGTTCTCGGCGTCTACGCCAAAGTTCTCTTAACTGAATCACTAGCACGAATCTACAACAGGTCCACGCAGTGGGACATTTTTAAAGAAATCATCAACAATGAAATCAATCTAAAGGCATCACTGAAAAACACTGAGGAAATTGATTGTGCTATAGAATACTTAAATAAACTATATATAAAGCTACATCAAACCATAGAACAAAAATCTCAATAAAAAAAACATACTCAACTATATAAGGCAAAAAATAGAAGAAAATCGAAACTTGAGAAAGGCATGGCGCCAAACTAGATATCCTCGAGACAAAACTGCTTATAATAAATCCTGTGAAGAATTGAAAACCTTAATAAAGACCACTGAAAATAACAACCTACAGTTTTACTTGGGTAAATTAACTGCAACTAAGGAAACAAACTATTCGCTATGGCAAGCAACCAAGAAACTGAAACGGCCGGAAAACCATGTACAACCCTTAATAAAGGATAATAGAGAGTGGGCCAGGACAGATCTGGACAAGGTTATGACTTTCGCTAAGCACTTGCACCGAGTGTTCCAACCACTACCCAGTAAGAACCCAGACCATGATAAAAAAGTCGAAAAGTTCTTAGTGCAACCATCACAAATGTCACTTCCTTTGGCATATGTTACTCCGAGAGAATTACAAAGAGAGTTGAATAATCTTTCTGATGGAAAATCACCCAGGTATGATTTGTTAGACTCTAGGATAATCAAACATCTTCCCAAACAAGGTATCATGTTTCTGGTGGCAATATATAATGCTTGCCTAAGATTGGCTCATTTCCCAAGTCAATGGAAAATAGCTCAGGTAGTAATGATTTTAAAACCTGCAAAACCCCAGCACGAAGCTTCTTCTTATAGACCCATAAGTTTACTTCCCATTCTGGGCAAGATACTAGAAATCTTATTTTGTGTAGAATGAATAAATATTTACCAGATGTCATTCCAGCTTTTCGGCTTTTGCCAGAAACACGGAACTATGGAACAAGTGCACAGAATCACAGACATCATCAGTCGCACATTTGAAAACCACCATTATTGCTCAGCAGTCTTTCTGGACATAAGTCAGGCTTTTGACAGAGTCTGGCACGATGGGTTACTGTACAAGATTAAAAGAACTCTGCCTCATTTCTTCTTATCTAACAAATAGATGCTTTGAAGTCAGAGTAAACAATGTGACATCGCAACTTCATAATATAAATTCTGGTGTCCCACAGGGTAGTATAATCGGGCCCATCTTGTACTTGATTTTCACTTCAGATCTACCTATAAGCGACGTTATTACTACTGCCACTTACGCGGACGACACTGCATTACTATCCGTCCACCGTGATCCTCATACAGCCTCACAGAATCTACAGCGACACGTTTCAACGTTGGAGAACTGGTTTGACCTATGGAGAATCAAAACTAATAAGTCGAAATCAGTTCAGGTAGCCTACACATTAAGAAAAAAACCTGCCCACCGATTCTACTGAATAGCGAAAGAATACCCCAAGCAGAGGATACCAAATATTTGGGCATGCATCTAGACCGTCGCCTTACTTGGCGCAAACATATTTGGGCAAAACGAAACCAGCTGGATCATAAACTAAGAAGTTTTTACTGGCTCGCAGGAAAAACATCAAGACTGAACATAAACAGTCAACTCCTGCTGTACAAGGTGATATTGAAACCAGTATGGACTTATGGTATTCAGTTATGGGGAACAGCCAGTAATAGCAACATTGACATCCTAAAGAGATTCCAAAGCAAAGCGT
The DNA here is from genome assembly GCA_949316455.1 of Acleris holmiana. Taxonomy (NCBI): domain Eukaryota; kingdom Metazoa; phylum Arthropoda; class Insecta; order Lepidoptera; family Tortricidae; genus Acleris; species Acleris holmiana. The sequence continues at coordinate 45,615,833 of OX438762.1, read as the reverse complement.
TTTGAACCTTATTGAATATCCCATTCTACTCGTACATCAGTAACAAATACATCTACCAGGACCTATAGGTGAACACGGTACGTGAAGAAATATTAGCAGTCAGCAAAAAATATCAAGTCCGGCTCCGACAACACTCAAATGAACTAGCCGCCACCCTTCATGGAACGCCAACAATAAATAAGAACTGTGTCTATGGACCTTCTCTTATATGAAAATCTTATGAATGATTAAATCTGTCAAAAAAATGGCTTATTGTTATCTAAACAGATTGCCAGGACGCAGAATACGAATGAAAAAAATAATAATAATTAGGCTACGGTGTTTGAGGCGGATTGAATTCTTTTACCGGATTGCACTAAATACAAATTTAAAAACCTATTAGGATAACGCAGATCTCGTTTCATACCTCAAAATGAAAAAATATCCATCATGATAAATTGTGTGGCTGTCTTTCGCTCCGTCTGTTACAGCAAATTTGCTCTGAAACCATAAAAACGATACCCATATTGGTATTTAGATATTTCACCCCATCGCATCCGAATTGGGGATGATGGTATTACATGACCGCTACAATGTATTTTTTTTGTAATCAACGATCGGATAAACCATACGACCAACACCTATGTTGATTTTTAGACTTTGTCACCCCATTTCCCCCGTTTAGGGTTGAATTCTGAAAATACTGGAGCACTTGTTTACTCGTTTATGGAAAGGAGTACTCCTGTGAAGTTTTGAATAAAATACACTAATCTTGGTTTCTCCTACAAACCTAGGACCCCCGTTTCACCCCGCGATGAATTTCCAATAATCCTTTGTTAATTCACCACAAGACCTCATAAGGAACCTTCGTGCCAAATTTAGAATCTCTAGACCCAGTGGTTTGGGCTGAGTGTTGATATTTCAGTCAGTCAATTTCTTCTCTTATATATTTAGTTTCCTTAAAATAACCACCGTTCAGCTACTGTTACGGCAGTTATGTTAAGGGCAGCTAGGTTCAAACCGTCTGCAATCATGACGTTATACATCTCTTAAAATGGAATTGTATGACTAATTTGACGCTATTAAGGCTAACTCGGTAGTTCAATTCAGTTAATGCTTGTCGTAATTAGTATTAATGGTGGCTGTTACGGCGCTTATGACTTGTATTGGTATGGAAACTTTTCGACTGTCACAATTCATAACTGCTGTAAGTGGCTGGTATGGTGCTTATGAGTATTGATAGCAATAATGTAACTAGCATGCCAAATTTGGACACCGTAATGGCTGTTACGGTGTTTATCTCTTGCAGCTGATGGTGGAAATAGGCTGTTACGGAGTTATTGCTTAATAAAATCTCGGTACTGATAAGATAATTGAATATCTCTCAAATTGGAGAGAATAGATCTCATTACGCTGATTACGAATATGCTAATAACAAATTTTCGTCCAAGGCCCGATTCGACCAAACTTTTATACCGGGGTAAACGCTTACTCTAAGATTAGTAATGTCAAAAAATTACAGTTTTCTATGGCATTTTGACATTACTAATCTCAGAGTAAGCTTTACCCCCGTGTAAAAAGTTTGGTCAAATCGGGGCTAAAATGCATGTTACGGTTACGGCTTTAATCGCAGGTTGATGTCCCATAACTTTACTAAATTAAAGTGGTCAAAAGGGGGCTTCGCGTGTTGGTTTCAGCTCCATCGACGCCTTCCAAGGGTTCGGGACTCGCTTAGTCGCGTAATTGGTAAAAACAAATAAGAATAAAGTCTGAAAATAAATATAAATACATACATACATAAAGTCACGCCTTTATTCCCAGCTCTAAACTTGTTGATAATTTCGTAACCACATCTTAAATTAAAAAAAAAGTTAGTAAAAATGTTTGTCTATAATTTGAAGCTGCTGCAATGTTGATGTACAGTCGTGGAATGAAAAGGTTGTCCAGTTTTCAAATATATTTAACGCGTTGCAATCACGTATTATTTATGTGTTGCAATCACATATTACCTTTTTAAACTGTGTAAAAAACGAGAGTACTATATTGAAAATTGTGTTTAACTGTTTGACAATAAAGTTCAAATTTACTTAGACGAATGTTCTTTGACTAATTAATAGTTGAAACCTTTTTATAAGTTTGATCTTGCGTCAAATTTGATAAATCGAATCTAATGTGAATGTTTGTTCCTGTCAATGTCATCATTGCTATTTCTTGTATTCGTGTTAATAATTTACAATGCCGAGAACTTTAAATATTCAAGAAAGAGCAGCTATTATTGATCAACATGAAGATGGCTACACTATCAGTGATATATCGCGAAACCTAAATTTAACCAGATATACTGTGAGAGATTCTGGATTCGAAGATATGCTGAAGAAGATGAATTTATTGATCATCGTCATAGTTCTGGTCGCCGCCCCGCCCTTAGTGCTGCATAAAGAGCCGACATGAGACGACAATATGAAGATAACGACTTTGTGTCAACTACATATTACCCTGAAATGTTTGAAGTTTGTCCAAGAGTAATAAGAAACGTCTTACACTGAATGGGATTGAATTACGCAAACAAAGTTTCTATGACTGATGCTCATAAGACAGCACGCTTGGAAAATTCCAAGCGTGCTGTCTTATGAGCATCAGTCGTCAGTCGTTCAAATGCATGCGTGCAAATGCACGCATGCATTTGAACGACGATTGGAGAACGACAATATTTTCGGACGAAAAATGCTTCAAATCGAGTCAACCTGGGAGGCTACTTCTATGGAGATATAACGGTACGATATATACAGAAGACCATATAGTGCCCAATTTTAGTTCCGGGCGAATTTCAGCTACTATATGGGGATGGATGTCAGCGGCTGGAGTAGGCGAGCTCGTTCTATTACCTTCAAGGGCAAACGCAACACACTATATGTCGGTTCTAGAAGAGAGTATGCTGCCAAGTGTCCGAACCGTTTATCCAGCTGACGATTTCTCTGATATTCGTTTTGTTCAAGACAATGCTCGCACGCACACCGTTCGTATTGTGAGTGAATGGTTCGACCAGCACCGTAATATAAAAAAAACAACCTAGCCACCAAAATCGGCAGATATAAATCCGATAGAGAATCTATGCGGTTTATAATGGTGCGGCGTTGGGAGAACAGAAATGAACGGACCAAAGAAGCCATAGAAAACCACTGCCAAACGATCTGGGAAGAAATGAGAGGAACGAACCTATGCTCCAGCCTTGTCAATTCCATGAGAAATAGGTTACAAAGTGTTATTGATGCTCGTGGCGATTACATCTCTTATTAAACACTATTATTCCTTATTATGATGATTTGTTTTTTTTTAAATATATTTTACTAGAATTTAATTCATTTGACTTCTGTGAGGGTAAACACCAGTTACATGCAAGTGTTACTCATTCCTATTCAGGTCAAAGTTCGATATTCTCTTTTCTCCTTCCTGAAATGAATGAGATAATTTTTTTTTTTTCATTTTAATTCGCCTACTAGCTTGTCATCTTAACTTGGTAGTATTATACCCTCTATTCCTGGTTGCCACTACCTTGATGGCCACCACTGGTGGCAATACGGATTTTTGTTCCTGATTGCCGCCCAGCGGTGGCAATGAGGAATATATTTCTTTATCGCCGCCACTGGTGTCAATGAGGAAAATATACTTCCTGATTGTCGTCAGTGGAACAGTGCTATCATCACAGCCTACTTCAGGGGAAGAAGCAATACTGAGAGCGTTAGGCATCGGTTCACCTCGTATGCCCAAAGCCTATTGGCAGACTTCACATACGCCACGCCACGCGTTAGTGTCATGGTCAACAAACAATTTTTGGTTGAAGTATCACTCTAAAAATAAACTCTATAATAATAATTTATTCAGTAAAACTACTCTTTTTACTTATAACATGAAATAAAAGTGAGGTTCATATCCACAACTAAAATTAAAAAATCACAGACCGTTATACCGGCTGATCATCGTAGGTCGATGTTTATATGTATTTTGTTAAGTTTCAATGTAGTTGTAATTCTTATCTACATCATCAGTTTCGTAACTGTTGGTATATTAGTGTCGTAACATCTCTAACAAATGTCCAACCGTTAGATTTCCTTCTATGAACTCAAGTTGACATTGTTGTATGAATTCGTCTTTGAGTATAGTCCTCTTACTTCGTTTTGTTGCTGGTTTCATATTATTTTTTCGCTGCACATCTCTTACTTTGTAATACGCTGAATCTATATTAATTTTTTCCAAGAAGTGCATCAGATTTGGTTTTTTACCCACTTCCTGGTTTATTTTATAATGCCAGCCTTCTAGAAAATTCGTAGTACGATGATTGTCACCGAAAACACACCAGACCGGTATAAATTTGTTTTTTAACCATTGCTTTTTCATGTATTTTCTGAATTTTATAATTTTGGGCTCGTCACTCTCGTAGCGAGTTATGTATTCCCAACCTTTTGCAATTTCTGATATTGGCAACAAAGGAAGTACAGCACTTAGTGCTACTTCTCTTACTTGCTGTGGATCATGATTTTTTAATGCCCAATTTCGCACTTTTTTGCCATATAGCACGGTTATAGTGAAAGTAACAACCTTTAACAACTACAGACGGAAATATATTTCCAATGGCCGTCATTGCCGCTATTTCGTAATCTGTTTCAAAAGTTTCTGGATTCCAGCCAGGTACCTGTGCTTTGATTAAAAAGAATAAAATTTCGTAAGATTTTTTACTTCGACTGGTCATAAGAGCATACACTAGTGGCTGTATACCAGAGTGATTGGTGGAACTGCCTAAATCACCATGAATTGTGTAGAGCTCAACGAAAGGAACTGGGCAACTTTTGAATGTTCCATCTGCTAGAAAGTCGTCGACATTGCATAATATTTGTCTCGAATACTCAGTGCAAAATATTATGATTCTTTGACCATTGAACAAATAATCAGCTAGTAAAAAGTCTTCAAATTTCGGTGGAACTTTAACTTCATCAACCATATCACATTTAAGTTTTGGTACGTCAGCTGTATCATTGCGGTGTTTGTAAAGAGATGTTTTTATACTGCTAAAACTTGGGATATCTTGTACTAAATTAAATCCAGCATCTTCAAATTCAGCTACCATTCTATTGTATGTTTGGGGAACATTAGGATAGTTTTGTGTTGTTAATTCTCTTTTCAAATTATAGACTCTCAGTTCCATCTGGTTTTTTGGGTCATCACGAATACAACTATTCTGAAATGGGTATAAAGTTATAAATGGGTTAAAATTCGGAAATAAAATACGCTTTGCTAACAGACAACCGAAGTATAGGAACTAACTTCTTAAATAAAATATTTGAAATTAAATTTTCTAGGTAAATAGGTGCTTACCTTAGTTTTGATACGTCCTTTACATGTTCTTTTTCGGTTGACGCACTCCCACACAGTTAATCCGCTATTAAATTTTCTCTTCGTGTTATACTGGTGTCCCTCATGGAGGAAAATAGTCCCATGTCTCTTTTTTATAAAAACAAACTCATTTTCGCTCATGTTTGACAGATGTAATAATTATAACTTACAATTATTTAATCCAATGTAAATAAGGAAAATGCATACCATATTGCAATGAGTGACATGCCTTGTCAATAAATTCTTATCTAAACTTATGTCATCTGTGTAATTAAAGGTTACATGCAAAGAGTTCATAAATATATATCTTCTTAAGATAAAAAAGTATATTTAATATCTGCTCCATAAAATAAAGACTCTCTGCTATCAAGTAGGTAGGCTACTTGGTAGCAGAGGGCATTCATTATTATTATATAATATTGCTTATTACCACCATTGGGTCACAATTATGAAAAAACTTCCGTATTATTGCCACCAGCGATGGCGATCGAGGTGGTGGCAATCAAGAATAGAGGAAATCCTCATTGCCACCGCTGGGCGGCAATCAGAAACAAAAATCCGTATTGCCACCAGTGGTGGCCATCAAGGTAGTGGCAATCAGGAATAGAGGTATTATACGAATGGCGCCGTTTTTCGTTACTGAAACGAGACCGTAGCAACCCTTTAGTAACGACCAATAAAGACTTAAGTTCAGTTTGAACTAATAGTGGCTCTTGTTATGACTAGACCCCGGATTCTTGTCGCAATGACGTCACAATAGGGTAGTTTGAGGAGTAAATGGAACGGTGTTAATTAATAAACAATAAATATGGTTTTTTAACCTAATACATTTAAATAATTAGGCATTGAGGACAAAAAATATCTAATCAATTGATCAAAATTATCTTTTGGTATATAACTTCAAACCACGTTAAACTGGCTTTTGACAGACAAAAAGTGGGCGACCGAAAAAAAGCCAGTTTAATGTACGTACAAATGTATGATTTGCAGTAATCGAAAGATAACGTTGATCCAATGAATAGGTATGTTTTATCGTGAATGCCTACTTAGTTATTACAATTAATTCGGTTAAATCCGGCAGTTTTCGTATTAAATAACCGTTCCATCCAGTAAATGGAACAGTGGAACATAATTAAACATATTAAATTACCTTTATCAATTAATATGTTTTAACCTATACCACCTAATTAAGTTTAGACCTAAGATATAAAATACCGTGAATCCCTGATTATAAATATTTAATTCCGTAGAACACCAATAGTCTACGTTACCGTATTAATTAACACCGTTCCATTCACTCCCCAAACTACCCCATTGTGACGTCATTGCGACAAAAATCCGGGGTCTAGTTATGACATCAATTATGACGGAATGTGTCATACTCGGTCGATAAGCAGATACTGATAACTCATACTGAGCAAGTAAAAACAGATCTTAAGGTGGTCAACCTTTTCATTCTGCGACTGTACAACCATCGAAATAAAGATAAATTAACGAGAGCACGGAATTGCATATGTAATAATATTGTATGTTTACAGGCATTCTATATTTGAATTTTCTAGTTTCTCGTACTATCAGCATAAAAAGAGGTTGTTGGTATTGAAGAAGTAAATACCAAAATAATGTCAGTGTCAAATTGTGAATATTATTTACGTTGTAAACATATTTTTACGTCTAATTTTATTTTTATTCTCACAAATATCAAAATAATTTTGTGTCAGCCCGTACGACTAAGTAAGAGTTACATAATTTTCAAAAATAAAAGCATTAATTTTGGTCCGATTGAGAGTCAAAGTAAGCAAATTATTTTTAACTGTTATAAATATTTTGAACTTGACCTGAAGAAAAATTTAAATTCCCCTTACACGGCTGCCCAGTTAGTTGAAAAAGCTACAGGTGTTTGTCTCTCTACTGTTTATGACATTGTGTCTGAGAGCAATAGTGAGAAATTCGCATCAACAAAAAAAAACACCTCCCGAGATATAAAAAGTTACTTACTTGTCCGTCATCAGCAGTAGACGATTTTGATCAGGAAGTCATCCGGAGAACTATATACAATTTTCATCTGTCCCATAAGCAATTTCCAACCTTAAAGGCTCTCCACTCTGTGTTAAAATCCGATATAGATTACAAATTTGGCATTTCCACCTTACGAAAACAAATACAAAAAATAGGATTTAAATGGAAAAAGACCGAGGACAACCGAAAAATATTAACGGAAAGACGCAACATACGACTGCTAAGAATAAATTATCTTACCAAAATTGCGGAATATCGGTCTAAAGATAGACCACTAGTTTATACTGATGAAACCTACATCCACACTTCGCATGTGTCCGGAGAGGCTTGGACCGATGGAACAGAATTTGGTGTAAAAAAACAAATCAGTACAGGCCAGCGGTTAATAATAGTGCACGCAGGAGAAAAACATGGTTTTATTCCCAACGCTTTGTTAATGTTTAAGGTAAACCAAAAAAGCGGCCAAGTGCGAGTCGGACTCGCCCATGAAGGGTTCCGTAGCAGCAAGTAACATAATATAAAAGTTCGTTGTAGCTTTGATCAATGTTTTTATGACGTATTAAAAAAAAACTACTTACTAGATCTCGTTCAAACCAATTTTCGGTGGAAGTTTGCATGGTAATGTACATCATATATTATTTTTACATTTATCATTCCCTTATTTTAGAAGTTACGGGGGGGGGGGACACATTTTTCCACTTTGGAAGCGTCTCTCGCGCAAACTATTCAGTTTAGAAAAAAATTATAATAGAAACCTCAATATCATTTTTGAATACCTATCCATAGATACCCCACACGTATGAGTTTGATGAAAAAAAAATTTTTGAGTTTCAGTTCTAAGTATGGGGAACCCCAAAAATTTATTGTTTTTTTTCTATTTTTGTATGAAAATCTTAATGCGGTTCACCGAATACATCTACTTACCAAGTTTCCACAGTATAGCTCTTATAGTTACGGAATAAAGTGGCTGTGACATACGGACGGACAGACGGACAGACATGACGAATCTATAAGGGTTCCGTTTTTTGCCATTTGGCTACGGAACCCTAAAAACGGGAAATTACCATGACCAGATGAACTTTGTCAACTACGAAAAATGGTTAAAAGAAAAACGAATACCGAACCTTAAACCAAATAGCGTACTTATCGTAGATAAGTAATGCGTCCTATCACAACAAACTTTTGAATCGTGCTCCAACGTCAAATTCTCATAAACAAGAAATGATGGATTGGTTGACAGAACACAACATTTCATATAGCCCGTTGATGTACAAAACCAGTTTGTATGATTAAATTAAACAAAATAAAGAGCGGTTTCGTGAGTACCACATAGATGCAATTTTAAAAGATCATGGCCACTCCGTTTTACGATTGCCACCGTATCACCCGACATTCAATCCGATCGAAAATATTTGGTCCATGGAAAAAGGATATGTAAGGATAAGAAACGTTTCTTTAAACATGCAAGGCATTATAGTTTAGCAACTGAACGAATGAATACAATTACTGCAGAGGACTGGGAAAATATTTGTCGCCATGTCGAAAGTGAAGAAAATAAATATCGATGTCAGGAAGGGGAAATGGATCGAATTTCAATCAATTTTATTATCAATACTTGTGACAGCTCTGATGAAGAACATGATAGCGACTAAAAGCAAAAAACAGAGGACTACCACTTATTCCATTTCTTAAGGGTATGTAATTTTATAAAATAAAGAGAAAATTATTCTCCTTTTGTTGCAAACGGTACAATCACTACAAATGCAATTCCATGTTCTCGATAATTCATCTATACTAATCAATAGTCGCCGGGTCCCATACAAAATTCTCTTCGAAAAGTTTCCTAGCGCGACCTATACAAACTTCATACTTATATAAAATCCTTGTCAAAATAAAACATTCCAATTTAAATGGTATGTCGGTAAAGCAATGCTTAATTTTGCTTGAAACAATTTATCAACTTATGTGGCTTCGACTAGATGCTCGTTTTTTACCTTATGCAGCTTCTACTAGCAAAGTGCCGATGTCATCGCGAACAGAGTACAAATGGAGTAGCTTTACAATTAATATTATTTCTGTTTTGACGTCTCAGGTGGGTATGGGTTTAATATAAAAAACAACCTAACGTTATTTTACCATCTTTTATTTAACTTGCTCTATATGTATGCATGTATAGTATGTAAGGGTCAAATCTCGCAAGTTAAATTTGACCCACAGCCCGGTTTCCAATGAAGCTGAAAAGCATACGCCTTTATTTCTGATGAAAATATAATAATGTGGTATCATCGAGCTGGTCTGATGATGGAGACTCAGGGTGGCCATAGGAATCCTACCCCTCGTGGTAGAATCTGTTTTTAATCATTTATGATATTAGTGACATACTTAGCTTCAGTTCCACGTCATAAAAAGAATGATAAATAGTATATTATATTATTGGCAAGGTAAATAACCTGCAATTTAGAGACAGCTGTTCTACGCAATCGACGTCTTTGCGAATTTCCTACGACATGAAATATGTCGAAATGGATTAAAAATACTACGGAACTTTTTTTTGGTCTAAAAAACTCGTCCTGCCGTTCACTCGCGACGATTGAATTCCAAATTGCACATTGAAATGGATCACCAGGAAATCTACAAATTAATATTAAATATAAGACTGCAAAAAATATAAAGAATTATACTACTCCATAGTTGCACTGTTCTGCAACAACCAAATATTGACATTTGTTGGTCGGAGACTAAAATAAATCATTTTATCAGAAATACTTAGTTATTTATTCATTAATATTAAGAATCGACATTTTCTCACCGAAAGTGTGATATTCCGTCAGTAATTTTTTTGTTACGATTATTATTTTTACAGTTTAAAAACATACTGAGGCATTGTAATACGTGTCACTGTTGGCGTAGTTGACAACGAACTAAATTCAAATAAACTCCCAATTTGAAGTGAGTATGTATTCGCTGTGCCGTGTTTTGTTCTCTGACCCGTTATATAGTTGTATATTGTTGATCGATGTGTACAACCTATGCATGGTTAGAAAAAACGGGAAAAAGCTATAGAAAATAAAACACCAATTTAAAGATTAATTGCGTCAACCTTTACCCATTTAACCCTAAACAATGTCTAAGCAATTTCGACCCACAGAATTCCTACGAAAACCTTCCTCATTTAAAAATTCTATTGCAGGTATGAAACCACGCATGAAAAACCATTACCGGGCCCATCAGCTGTCCGTATGGCTGCGGTTGATCCCGGAGATACATCGGGCTGGGATGAAGGACGTGGTTGCGAAACACAACCTTTTTCGAAACCACAACGACCCAGAACTTTACGACGGGCTAGTCCGGCCTGATCCGCTCACCCGAGTTAACTACTTTGACCCCACACTTGAGCTTTACCGCAAGCCCATATACAATGTCACCTTGGACGTACCGTCCACAACAATGGATACTTACGTCACTACTTGTGTAAACGTAATGTCGGCAAAGCCTGGTTCCGCGATCACACAAAGTCAAACACCTAACAACACTCACTCACAAGACGTGTCAAACTTGGAAGTAGCAGGCTATACCGCGTACTCCACAGCACTAAGTGTAACCATTGCAATTGGTTGCTCTTTACTAATTTTAAATGTTCTTATTTTCGCTGGCGTATATTACCAGAGGGACAAAACTCGACTACAAGTGAAGGCATTGCAACAACAACAAAAGCGCCCCCACAATTCTACTTTTGATAGCGTCTCTATAAAACACCCGCATTATTTTATCGGTCATTCTCAAAGCTCTAGCACCATCGTAGACATAGACCATCAAGATAAAAATGCCATAATTGCGATGACTAACCGAGTGCCACATTTTTCTAATGTCAACTGTTCAAACGTATGCCATACAGGAATTCAAATGTCAAATCTGTCTCAAAAAACGAGCCCACCGACTAATCGAGGTCAATGTACGACCCTACCGAAAAAAGTAGGATTTAGTTACCAACAGCAAAACCAAATTTGTAACGCCACAAATTGCATGACACTACCCAAGAACGCGACGTTCATCAGCAGCTCAAACAACCTGCCCGATGTGCAGGCGCAGACGGGCCAGGCACCCGGCAACGGAGCCGCGCTACCGTCGCCCGCCTCGCCCTCCTCGCAGCACTTCCAGAAGTCGCGGGTCCCTCAAGCAGCCATGTCGGAAATGAACGTATGAGAAATGGAAGATATTTACAATTATGTGTAAAGTGATACCGCCCGCTCACAGTAGGTACAAGTTTTTTAAAGTGGGAAGCACTCTATAAATGGGGGTGCAAAAATCACTGACAAATGCATGGTTGTAAATATCTTTAAAATCCAATTGTAAATAGATTTGATGTATTATCTTAAAACCAGTAATCGGTTAAGATTCAAACTAGAAATGTAACCTGTATGTCTGAGTGATGTAATGGTCTTCGAATATTCTTACTTTCATTCTTACATACGAGGGGAGGCCCAATAATACGCGGAATGAAATATTTATCTATTCAACAAAACATGTTTCCTTCTCAATACCTTTATGTTCGATTAATTTTTTACATCTAGAAATTGATATCTCTAAACAGACAAAAAAAATCTTTATAGCCTTTAAAATGGATCGAAATTGCCTCCTTCACTTCTTTATCGTCAATTTATTTTTTTCCTCTTAAGTCTTTTTTTAAATTGGGGAACAAATAATAATTGCTGGGAGCCAGTTCCGGGCTGTAGGGTGGGTGGACCAGCGATTCGAAACCACACCTGAGAATAGCTGCGGTCGCGACATTGCTCTTGTGTACCGGTGCATTATCGTGCAAGAGCAAAACACCTTTCACGACATTCCTCGCCTTTTCTCTTTAATAGCTTTTCGCAGTTTTTCCAACTACATTGCGTAGTATGCTCTGGTTTTATTGACACCCTTTTCCTTGTAATCGATCATCAAAATTCCTCTGGAATCCCAAAAATTCATAGCCATTAGTTTTCGGACTGATTCTGGCACCTTAAATTTCTTAGGAGGTGGTGCACCCCTCTTTTGCCATTGCATCGACTCCTGTTTAGACTCAGGTTCAAAGTGATGAACCAAAGTTTCATCTCCAGTAACGATTCGTTACAATAAATGGCTAGGGTTATCACCACACAGGTCTTAAAATTTTTTTGAACGCTTCAACTCGTTGTTGCATCTGCAGCGGTTTAAGCATTCTCGGGACCCACCTTGCACTGACTTTCGTCATGTCAAGATGATCGTGTAGGATCCTCAAAATAGTAGTCTCTGATATGTCAACTAATGCAGACAACTGTTTTTTTTTTAAGATGAGCATCTTCTTATACAAGATTTGACTTTTTCTGTCATCTCTGACGTTGTCGCCTCAATCGGCCTTCCTGGGCGAGGGTCATCGCTAATTGACTCTCTGCCATTTTTAAATAGATTATACCACTTATAAATCTTGGTTTTACCTGCAATGATGCCTGTAAACAGATTCCATTTCAGAAATAATTAATTGCGGAAGTTTTCCTTGCTTAAAAAGAAACTTTATAACAGGGCCCCTATTCAGGTGCGTTAAAACGATATCGTGTTTAACACGTTTAAGAATCGTTTATGTTACAGTCGCCATTATTGTAAATGACATAAGAGTTATCAAAACACGGAAACAGGTCAAAAACGATATCGTTATAACGCAGTTGACTAGAGGCCCTGGGCCTCTATTCACTGCGTTATAACGATATCGTTTTTGACCTGTTTCCGTATTGTCAACGTTTTGATAACTCTTATGTCATTTACAATAATGGCGACTGTGACATAAACGATTCTTAAACTTGTCAAAAACGATATCGTTATTACCTTGTAGAATTCCAGCCCTGCACGATATTCAATGTGCTCCATAGTCGCACTTTTATGACGTATAAATTTTTTCTAAAGGCAATATTTCAAAAACAAATGACAACCTGTGTTTGAAATTTGACATGCTATATCTAAAGACATTACAACTATGCAAAGAAGTTTTACAGAATTATCTCATTTTCTGCTTCATTCCGCGAATAATTGGACCTCCCGTCGTTCTTGATTTATAAAGTATACGTCATACATTCATTCAATTTCAAATGGATAAAATGAAAATTGGAAACCATATAGTTATCTTTCTCCTAAAATATAAAAGTGTAAGTCTTACTAACCTGTTTATTTTGATTAAGTACGAACATGTGGTTCAGTCATATGATGACGTTATTATTGTAAATAATTTAGAATCTTAAAGACTGTGTCCTTGTAATAGAATTCTGTTTCATTTTAGGTAGATCTATTACGCCAGAGGTTTAATAACAAAGTTTACAAATGCAAATGCTTTTATTTGTCAGATAAACGTGGATGAAACAGTTAAAAAAGTTATTATGGACTTTATTTTTAATATTTGTTTTTGACGAAACAATTTAAGGTTTTTAATTGCACAGATCTGCATCATAAAATTATCTTAAAACCGTGAGCCGTACTGGTTGATGAAAAACTCATATAGACTTAAGCCGGCTACTCACACACCTGCTGCAGGGGCAATACCGGTCGCACGGCGGTTGGACCAATTTTAGGCTGTTCTCTACACACTAGCCTGCCGTTCAGTGTGTAACTGATAGTCCCGCTGAACGCACGTCCACGAGAATGCCTCCTGTATTGTCGAAACACCAGAGGATTGGTATCGCCTTGGCACTTTCTGTGGTGCTCTTTTTCCATTTTTGTCCACTCCGCTCGGTTGTCATCAATGAACTGACTGGAATTGCCCCAATCCTACTACACACGCAGCAACCTTGCAGGGCGGTAGACACAATCTAGGGAGCTAGGAAGGTCTTGCGCCCCTGCCACCCTGCCGCAGGCCCAATCTAAAAATTACTCCTGCTTGCCTACACACATCACAATTAAGGAGGCAATCAAGGGTCCAATTCCCATATTGCCCCTGCAGCAGGTGTGTGAGTAGCCGGCTTTATTATAATTATGTTTGACGACACGGGTGGCCTAGTTGGAAGTGACCCTGCCTCCGAAGCCAGCGGTCCTGGGTTCAAATCCCGGTAAGGGCAGATATTTGTGTGATGAGCGCGAATATTTGTCTTGGATGTTTTCTATGTATTTAAATATTTATTTCTCTATGTAAGTGTTTATCGTTGTCTAATACCCATAGTACAAGCCTAGAGCTTAGTTTGGGACTAGGTCAATTTGCGTGAGATTGTCCCCTGACATTTATTTATTTATTGATGTATATATTTCCCGAATTATGGTTTCTCATCGAAGTTAAGTATATTTACGTGAATTTCTTAGCCCATGTTATTTATTTAAGGAGCAATGATTATTTAAGACCTGTTAAAAGATTTTTGACTAGCAAATAGGCGTTTAAATTATTTAAACATTAATCGTAATTATAAATACTTGTTTTGACTGACATACATACATTTGTGTACATTTAGTCTAGATTTGCCTTCAATCATATTATTATCTAATTAGATGTAATTCATGAGTGAGCTACAAATTCTTGTATTGGTATCGTTGCTTGAAACAATAGACCAATTATCCCTATAGCCGTCACTACACAATTTTCTCGAAATGGCAAGGCACGAAGGGTAACATGTGCACAGTTTAAGGCTAGTTCAAAGTCAACTATCAATCACACGTACGCCATGTGGTGCATGCGGTTAAGGATAGTTATAAAACACACTCGAAGATAAGGTAGTAAAAAAAATATGTGTTAATGCTTCAACTGGAATGAATAACATTACGAACAAGTATTTTTTATTCAAAGATTCAAATTCCAAATGTAAATGTACTTGTCCGGTCATATTACGTTTTAATTTTTTTATTTCTTAAAGTAATTGTACATATAGTTATTAATTACAAAGTAGCATTTGCCAATATATCAGGTCGATTTTAGGGTTCCGTAGTCAAACTAGGAACCCATATGGCATGAATATATGTACATATTAGTCACGCCAGCAAAGTGGTAATATAAAAAATTGGGAAAAAAAAATTGTGTACCTGTCTACACGTAACGCGGGGATGTATATTTTTCTCGTCTACCCCATAGTTTTGGGTGTCATTGGATAGGTCTTTCAAAAATATTATGAGTGTGTAAAAACAAATTTTCGATTAAGGGATCTTTTTATGAAATATTAAGCTTTAAACCGCTTATTTCTGTTCGAGTCATGTGTATCAGTAGGTATGTACAGTAATTAACTCTCCTTTTATCGCCTGTTTCACAATCGCCAAGTAAAGCGTATCAGTCAAATAAATTTAGCCCTTTCTTACACTTGGAAATAGACAGAGAGAGGACTATCTTTATTTGACAGATAAATCGCACATGACATTCAATACCGTATTAACTCAAAAAAGTTCGTTTTTGAGATAAGTATTACATCGGATAACGTTTTTTTTATCTACGAGTTGGTAAAACCGTCATATTTTTAACTCATCTGGCAGCCGAGAGATGACACTAAAGGCTCTTTAACTATTCGCGCCATGTTCATCTACGAAGGGTAAAACAGTACCATCTGGGTTGAGTCAGCTGTCGTGCCGCGATCATTAGCGCAGGTCGTGTATTCGGTGTGTTAATTCGAGATACGACCACTTCAACTTTAAAACTAATAGACTGCTTTGTTTTCTATAATAATTTCTTCTTAATACTGTGTTGCCTACTATTTTATGAAGAAAACTATGTATTATTTCGAGATGATACTCTGTTGCCTATTTTTATTGAACTTGACTTTAGTCAAGGAAAATTATTTCTACTTGACACTGTAACGAACCAGATTTGTTTGAGTTATTACTATATTGCTAATCTAAAATGTACAAGTGATGGTTATTGTATTATTTTGGGACTGTATTGCCTGACGTTAATAATAACGTTATTGTTAATTTCAATTCAATTAATTCAAAATGAAGCCCCATAAAAGAGCAACTCGACTACTTTTGGCTATTAGTTAAGTACAATGGGAACTCTTAATTTGATGCGGGTAAAAAATAATGAGACATGAGTCATGTCTCATTATTTTTAACGGGTCATGTCACAAGACCCGTTAAAAATTCGTTTGAAAACTGTAATGATGACGTCAGCGATCCAACTTTTGTACCTGATTTCGCTGATTTTCGTGATTTTACAGACATGATTTTACTGTTGAAATACTTTACTTCTACAAATTTTGATGCGCAACACGAAAGACAATTTTGATTTTCAACGAATGTATGAAATACTTTTTGTTTTTATTATTAATTTTGATTAATCGACCTGAAACCGGCGACTGTTTCGTGAGTTTTGCTGTAAGAGGTTTAGAATATCGCATATACACGAATCGTTTTGACGTCTTAAAGGTATGAAAAAATAGTAATTGATTGCTGTAAAAGTGGTCAAAAAACGTATGAATTACTTTTTACCACCTTTGTATATTTTTTTGTGTAAAAAAATTATGACTTGGTAAATTTTTAAAGAAAATGGACGAAAAATAGTTTTAAATATCGGCTTCTTAAGATACCTACTCGTTCATAAAATTAAAATAACAGTAATAAATTTCAGTTCAAAATCAACCCATTACCTTAAAAACACATCGAAAAATTAAAAAATTAATAGCAATATATAATGTTTTAAAAAAACCTAAATCCCGAATTTAAATTCTCGACAAAGATAAAAAAGTAGCTCATTCATTCGCAACTCATTTATTCGATCATAACTGAAATGATATATCATGATGTGCATTAAAACTTATAGAAAAGCAGTATTTAAACTGTGAAATCACGAAAATAAGCAAAACTGACAATATTTCGTATTCGGCCGTTTAAGTCAAGTTAATGTGTTTCTCTCACAAGAGAATCTTCCGGAAGTCAGCAAGCATGCTAATTTCTATCATGTACTTCTGAAGTGTTTGCAGCTTGTGAAAGGTGTAACAGCTTTCTTAGTTGGGATCATTTTTACAGTGTGGAATCATCTAATTATTACGATTATCACCATCGTAGTACCTATTGTTGGGTGCGATGATACTCTAATTGGTTTAAATGACAGTTCACTGGTAAAACATTGACTGATCATTGCGTTGAAGACCATAACTACATTAATGTCAGATGCTGCAATCTCATTATCCCAATATAATTATGAGAATAATTCAATGGCTCCAAAATACCAGCATTGTGAGTTTACAGATTGTTTTGAAGTTATATACCTAGAGCACGCGTTCTACATATAAAGCATTTCTTTGTGGTGTACATTTCCACAAATCTATCACTGATAACGACAATTGTATGCATAAATCAGTTTCAACGGAGGTTAAGTTCTATCATTGTCATAAGCCATATTTAAAAAATGACTGACTGCTGAGTTTCTTACGGCGTTTCTTCTCAGCACTGGTCTCCTCTTGGGAAGCGCTGGTAGAATTTTGAAATGTTAAAGTGCCCGTGTGGCCTAATTACTGAATAAACAACTTCTTACTGTTGTGGTTAGTATTTTTGGTTCCTGTTACCTATATTAAGACAACCGGTGAAATTACTAGCATAGAGGCATTCCATCTTAGTCCTCAGGGTTGGCAACGCATTTGATGTCTTAGGATTATAGTCTTGAGAATTCAAATGTCTATGGATCTCAGATTCCACTTACCATCAGGTAGTCTGAGTGTTCGTGTGCTTTTTCCTTAAAAAAAAAACTTTATTTGCATGTCTAAGAAACCCCTAAGAAACATTCTTTACTTTAACCAAATAATTATCTACCTACTAATAGACCTACCTTTTCCATAGGTAAAGAAAGACTGCAAAGTTTAAATAAAAATCAATAAAAAAGTACTTCCTACCTGTTTTTTTTTGATATTGTTCTTGATACTTAGATATTTTAGTTTGTATACAACTTATACATCTTTGTCATAATTTCAATTTTAAAAAGGTTTATAATAATTCTTATACTTGTCTTCATTTAGAGACAGTATCCCTTTTTCAAAATTTTGTTTCAATTAATAATAGTAGATTGTACAACAAGGGGATAAAACAAACCGTTTAATCCAAGACTCATAGTATCCATCCAAGCCGGTAGGCGAAGGTGGATAATTAAGTCGAGGATAAATTGGGTTTTAAGACCAAGTTATATACACTCTGCTTTTCACTTCGATTACGAGGAAATAAATCAATGATAGTGTAAAAAAAAACTTACACTTCACTAGACGACGTTTTAATTCTATTCCGTAACACAACAAGTTTTGCAGAGAAAACAACTAATTAATAGTCCAAAACGAGACAAAAACCTCAATCCTCCCACTGTACTTCTTTTTACTTACTTTTTTTTAATTTTCTGCATGAGATTTTTACCTTAGGTTGAACGCAATACTACCAAGTCATACGTTGTTCTGTTAGATGCAACATAGTAGGCAAATAAATTAAAGTAAATGTATTCAAATAACAAGTTTATTTCATGCAGTCACCTCGTCTGTCCGGCTGTAGGGCTTAATTGTCTTAGTCTAGATGACCACAACACTTTATGCGCTAGTGTATAAAATGCGATTTTATGCAGCCTATACCCAGCATAAAAAAGGACTTTTGTTTTAGTCAATCCATAAGTCACATAACTTTTTATAATTTATTAAAGGAATATCGCACCATTTCAGTTTACTACATTACACTATTCTAATTCATGCATATGAACAAGCTAAACAGTCATAAATCAAAATTATTTTTATTAGCTTAGGCAATATAGTAATAACTCTAAATGGTATATAAAAAAGTCCCATAAATTTGCAAAAAACAATCTAATAATATCAATACTTATTGAAAAAAATAGTTTAATGGTTTACCTTTAAGTCAAAGTGAACAATAAGGCTCAATATGGTTCCTGATAAAAGTTAAAATTTCTTAAAACTTTAGAACGCAATATCGCAAAACGGTAATTTTTGAGTTCATACAGTATTGAATGTCATGTGCGAAATTTACTGAAACCCTTAGAGTTTTGTAACAATAACTTACGAACTATATAGTTTTTCATTTCAATAAACATATTAGAACACACATTAGCAGTTTCATAAAGGTACACAAGTAACATAAATATGTTTAGGATTGAAATAAATGGATTGTTACACGATTGCCCAAAAAAAGGAGAGGAATGGAATGCATGGGTGTGGAATGTTATCAGGGTTCATATATGTATGTTAGTTTGTTTACGCCACTTAAACTTGTCTTCTTAATGGCTAAACCAAACCAGGCGTATTGGGTATCATTGGTAGATTTTGTCTTTAAAAAACCATGTGGTGGCAATGGTACCAAAATAAAAAATACCAAAACTAAAAAATAATCGATCCTGCATGTTTATTTCAATAATTGTCTAGAAATTGAAGAGTTAGAACTCCAAAAATTTATAAAACTGAGGTCCTATTTTGAGTCGTTAACGAGTACGAGCAACATTCATTAAAACTTCAAGTCGCATACTGTTTTCCGCTATCCGATACTTGATAGCGGTAGCAGTCATTGTATAAGCAAGTAATTGTACGGCAATCATACGAGTATCTGTACTTTTTATTAATATTACGTATAACATATCGTCCTTTTACTGCAAGAACCGACTTAAGTTCTTTATTTTTTAATGGAAATAACAGCTTTGATATTGATGAAATAAATCAATTATTCCACTATTCGATACTAGATGGCGGTAGCAGTCATGCTACAGAATACTCCTTTATAAAAATGTCATTTGTGGAATATTATTTTCAGAAATGCCTTAGTTTTTTACCGATTGAGTTGTTTAACAGTTCCTTTTTTGTTTGGCATATTGTCACATTGATTGCAATAGAAATTGTAGTAGCTATCGCATGCAAATTCCCACTGTGAATCCAGCTTAAGAGGATTGTGAAGCGATACTTAAATCGCGTCAGTGTCAAAAATAATCCATACAAATTTAGCTCCGGGCGATAACTTTTATCATCCCTCAAATCTTATTCGATTTCCACGATATTTGATTATGTTGTAGATATTATGAAAAACTGGATCTATACGTTTCCGCTTTAGTTTTATTGTTTTTTTTTTATTTCGTATGTATATTTTCTTGAAAAAGAAAACGTACAGACTTAGTTTTTGTAATATCTCTCATATTAAAAAATCGTAAAAATCGGACAACGTTTAAGGAGTGAAAAATATTATCGAATTTTGTTTAGTTTTTCTTGCTTCACAGTCCTCTTATTAACTAACACGGCTTGTTTTTACTTAGAAATGAAGCGATAAGAATAAGATAATGCAGATGTTCAACAAAGCTGAAATTGCAAAAATCAGAATGCGAAAGAAAAAGACAGCTGTTGAAAGACATCAACGCGTCGCCGACCTTTTTTTTTTAGCTTAAACTTGGCTCAGGGGGCGCCTTTGTATGCAATTCTATAGGGATAAGTGGTCTGTGCTTGAAACACATCCAACAACGGCTTATCAATTATTATATTTAATATTACTGAATCATCGTGTATGCAATGTATTCACAGATAGTGTTACACATAAACTACGTGTTAATAAAGTATTAAAGTTATAACTTATTAAAGTAAAAGTTATCTAACCGTTACTATGGATTCTTATGACAATTAATACAAAATGTAAAGTTAATAAATATTTTCATCTGTGAAAAACAAAAGTATTTTAATTTATGAGTAAAATAATGCCGACTTTTGTTGCGATCTCGATTGATGGCAACTCGTGTCAGCGTTTTACTACTAGAGGAGGGCGGGGCTGAAAGTTCCGATTTTCAAATAATTTCATGATGAAAATATAGGGTTACATTTTTGATATTTTGAATTATTAAAATATCTTTATCGGCCTTTGTAACAGTATAGTCTTTTATGCCAGTATATCAATAGTTTTTTTTACAGGCAATTTTTTGCAAAATTTTGGAGGGGAACATTCAGCCCCACTTTGGGGCGAGTTGTTCCATGTGTGGGGCAAATTGTTCCGCTTGGATTATAGAAATAAAATATAAGAATAACATCGTTCTTTTAATGAAAACAATTATTTATAAACTAAAAAAAACATAAACAACATTACTGGTTACCTCCGAAAAAACTTTTGTTCTAAAACAAAAGTTGGGTTTATATTTGCTTATACATCTTACTAGATGCTTAATTAATGTTTAGGATACAAAAATATAACTGGAAACCTCGAGATAAACACATTTTTCATCTGTTACTTTATAATTGTTTAACATTTATTAAGAAATATTGTCATATCCATAACTGAACTTAAAAGAAAAACAACATAACATAACTGGTAACCTCTACAGTATGTAAACTTACTAAAACCATTTATTTGAACCCGGACATGTCTAGGCGATAGATAAGGCAGGGGTATATAAATTATTGAAATCTTAACGCTTTTTCAGATTTACAATTAAAATACAAAATTTAGAATTTAATTAATTCATGATCCTATAACGTCCTGTATTATTTGTTTACTATGGTGACATTTGTTACCCGGTTATTAAATCAAAGTCAAATGTGTCTAACACATGCAATGTCAAATGTAAAGCTATGTGCACACTTACGATTAAATACGACGTAAAGTGTCATTCTATGGAACTTGCTAACTATGTAAACAAGCCGCCATACTAAAATTGACATTAGATGTCAATTTCAATATATTGTTCGTTTACATAGTTAGCAAGTTCCATAGAATTACAGTATATTTCAATGTGGCGTCCGCCATTAGCCGTTATTTGAACCAAGCGACGGCGGTTGTTTTCGTGAACACTACGCATCAAATCTGGATTCTGCCGAGCACGTCGCTTGATTACGTTGAAAGCTTGTACAATTCGCATCCTCATTTCTTCCTCCGTTCTAGATTATTTTTTAAATAATAACTTTTTGACCCAACCCCAAAAAAAAATCCAGAGGTGTGAGGTCCGGCGAGCGTGCCGGCCATGGAGTATCCGAGGTATTGCGGTCAATCCACTGACGTCCGAAGATTTGGTTCAGCCTTTGCCTCACTTAAATAGCAACATGGGGCGGTGCTCCATCATGCTGGTACCATGCTTTTCTAAATTGGGCCAGTGGTAAATTGTCCACATAGCGGCTTACTGACTGTACTTCCAGGTATCTTTGCCCGTTATTCGACCCGTTAATAAACACGGGTCCAATGATGTCGTTACCTCTTATTTCTGCCCAAACATTTAATGACCAACGAGTCTGATGGGCCAGTTCGCGGCCGACATGAGGGTTTTGATTTTTTGGTGCCCAGTGGTGGATAACCCTACGATTCCACATCGCGTTTCTTGTGAACAAACTTTCATCTGTCCATATTATTTTTTTGATAAAATGAGCATCATCTGCAATCTTACTTAAAGCCCAATTTGCATAGTCGACCCGCCGTAAGAAATCATCTTGTTTCAACGCATGCACCTTGATCACCGAAAATGGATGCTGTTGGTCCCGTTTTAAAATTTTGTGGACGGCTGTATGACTAATATCATACAACCCCCCTACTTTTCTCGTGCTGGAGCCAGGATTTTCTGAAAAATGGTTTAAGATAATTTCTTCCGTTCTGACGTGAATACGAGGACGAGGCCCACCAGCATTAACCGGAACCGCTCTCTCGTTGTTACGCAGTCTGGTATAGAGTTGGCTAAAAGCGTTACTTTCCATTCACCGTGACTGTCGTTACAGTTCCAAAAAAATCACAGTGAAAAATTATCGTGACTTTGTCACACCGGTCACTCACAAAACGACATGCGTTTTTGTAGCCGCTAGGCGTCACAAATTAAATCACATGTTGCGTAATAGATCAGTTCAATCAGTTGGGTCGCAGTCGCAGTCCTCAAACTCACTCCAATCAGATCACCTGACTTAGAGTAATGACTACGCACACTATGTATGGACAATAAAGTATCACGGCCTTATTGTATATCTACATTTGATATACATACATATACAAATATATTATATAGGTTATATGTAGCTCTGGCTGATTCCAAATAACCTTCACACTTTTACAGGCTTAGGACTGTCGCACGGAAAATTATCACTTTCTCATTATTTGAATGAGTTCGCTTCCGTATATTCTGCGAAACCAAATCGGTCACTGTCTTCCTTATGTCCGCCGCGTAGCATGTGTTCTTAAAAACATGTAGCTTGAACCTTGGGTCTAACATCGTTGCGATACCGATCGTTTAACTAGCTTCCAAATTTGGGAACCTTCTTTCAGTTTCGGAACGAAGAGATCGGGCCAAATGTTTAGTTACGTCGGTTAAACTGTCAACAAAATCTTCCTCAAAGGGATCTTCGGTTTGTTGCAGCATTTCATTAAGCGCGGAAATAAGCCCTCTTGTCATGATTAAAATCTGGCTTCCCGAGACGTATTTTTCCCCGCTCATTGTTTGTGTTAATTGGTCGAAAGGTTTTAGTATAACACATAACTCGTGGCAGATACGCCATTCTTCCGAGTTTAATTTCTCCCATCTCTCATCCGATAAAGCCATTGACGTTTTCACTGCAATTTCCAGTTCGACAAATCGCTCCAGCATATGTAATGTCGAGTTCCATCGACTTGATAGGTCTTGTATAAATTTTTTAGGCATAGTGACACCATTTTGCCTTTGCTGTGTGACTAAGGTTTCCGTTGCTTTAACGCTTTTTTTAAAGTGTGAAACAATTCCTTTGACTTTACAAATGAGCTCCCTAATTGATGGGTCCGCAGTGCTCTCGGTGGTGCAGTGTTGTAAGTGCTTGTAACCTAATTTGTCTACATCACTCTTTATGTTGCTGGCATTATCGGTCACCGTTATTAATATCTTATCTTTTATTTTAAATTCATCTACAAAACGGACCACGTTTTCTTTAATATTATCAGCCGTGTGTGGACCAAACATAGCTGCGCACTCCAGCAATGCCGATTTTAATTAAAAGTTTTCGTTTATATAATGTGCTGTGAGGCCCAGATACGCGTCGTTTACACTTGATGTCCATATATCGAAAGTTAGACATACGCTTTCTGCTTGACTTTCCAATTGCTCCTTTATTTCGGCTAAACAAGTTTCATACAAAGCAGGCAAGTAGTTATTTGACAGCATTTTTCTGCTTGGCAAATTATAAGCAGGATTGAATCCTCCTACGAACGCCCTGAACCCTCGGTCTTCGACTATGGAAAAAGGCTGGTAATCAAAAATAAATAATTGCATAAGGAGTTCGTCAAGTTTTTTTTTTCTCGCTTGGTGTAATTTTCTTTTTTCTATTCATGCTCATATTTACAGTTTTATTATTTAGTTCTAGTCGTGATGCTGATGTACTGGGGATCGATGTAGCGGCTGTCGGGAGTGATGGAGCCGCTGATTGCCGTACGTTAACATCTACGTCCACGGCAGGAATGGATATAGAATGGGATGAGGCAGATGAAAGGGTCTGTGAATCCTGGGAGTTTACAATCACATCCGGTGTATTAGATGTAGATGGAATTGGATGGGCCTGTGAATTTACATTCGACGGATGGGACGAAGCAGATGAATCAGCCTGGCAGTTGAGACCTGAAGAATGAGATTTCGTAGATGCGAATTGGATTATGGGATGCTTTCGTTCCAAATGTTTTCTTAAATTTGATGTTGAAGACTTAAAACTTAATTTTGTTCTACATATTTTACAAGTTGCAATTTTATTTACACTATCACCAGAGTCTTCGAAGCAATTCCACAAATTACTGGTTTTTAATCTCCGTGGATCTGCCATGGTAATGGAAATTATAATTGAGTTATATACAAGGTTTTACCTATTAATTTTATACACTTATAAAATATTTTACACTTTATTTACACTCAGTAAATTCAAAAACTCAAAATGGCGCGATCAAAATAATACACAAAATTACTTTCCAATTACAGGGCACTTGTCGCACTGAGGTCACTACCTACTGTCACTAGGTTAATCCAAGTTCAAAGACAGTGACTAGAAAAGATTCGCACTATTTTATAGACCTTAATACGCATAGACATTTAAGGGAGTACTAAATTAAATCTATTAACAAGCCATAGATGAGTTAGAATAAGCTTTGCTTAATAAAATAGATAATTAAATAAAACACAGGGCAATGTCACACAAATTGACCTAGTCTCAAACTAAGCTCTAGGCTTGTATTATGGGTACTAGACAACGATAAACTTACTTATATAGAGAAATAAATGCTTAAATAAATAGAAAACATCCAAGACTCAGGAATAAATACTCGTACTTGTCACACAAATATCTGCCCTTACCGGGATTTGAACCCGGGACAGCCGGCTTCGGAGGCAGGGTCACTCCCAACTAGGCTAGCGTGTCGTCACGTGTCGTAATATGGGACTAGTTTGTTTTGTGTAAGATTTCCACCGATACTTACTCATTGTACATCGCGAGGTACAGTCAAGTTCAAAAGTATGTATACACTTTAGTATTTTGTCTATTTAACGTCATGTTTAAACTGCCATATGAAATTATCCAAGCAATTAAAGTACTAAAGTGTATACATACTTTTGAACTCGACTGTACAATAATAATACAACAATAAAATTAAATAATACAAATAAAAGGGAAAAATTACCCATCTTAGGCATTTCTTCTAGTTATAGTATGAAAGAGTAAGTATTATTGATGAGATATTTACAATTAAAATTATTGAGTTGTGTACTTGTATCTCTGCTCAATGTGTAAATACTAATCTCGTACTTATTATTCGTTTTTAGGAAAAGAAATTGTTATCATAAAACAATTTGTAGTTTTCTTCACGAATTAGGTTTAATTTAATACAGTGAAATAATGTACTAATATAACGGTGAAAATGATTTAATTTTTAATTAAACCGCCCTTTCTAGCACTGTTATTAGATTTATTTGTCTTGTGCTCTGTGCGAGCAAGAAGTCAATCGCTCTCTTTCACTTGCATCCGAACCCGACCCGATGAGTTGCCGATTAATACCGAATGGCGCCGAGTGAGCGAGTGGTCGAATCGAAGATCGAAATCGCCACGCGAGTCACGCGACGCGAGCGGAGAGCGCCGAGAACCCGTGGCGGCCGGTGCGATGCATGATACAAATCGAAACGAGGTCGTTGCGTGAGTGACAGAGACACTAGTGCTATGGAACGACCTACGTGATTTTGTAACGTTGTTCTGCCTCCGCGTGTCACGGTGATACTTTCAGACGGCGGATCACTGTGATTTTTTCATAGTGACATTATTTTTCACCCACCTCTAGTCTGGTAATCGCCCTTATAATTACACGTGAGTCCGTAGGCTGTCGTCGCTGTGGAAATCTTTCGGCGTACAATCGAAGAGATGCCGCACCATTATTTCTGCACTCCCCGTAAATAAGAATCATATCTGCTATCTCCGCAGCACTAAAAATCAGCGGCATCATGAGCTACAATTGTTTGTAATAAAGAAAAGTCATATTGATTGTCATCTCGTCATTTGATAGCTAGAAAAACTTTTTGTTTTAATGATTAAGAAAAAAAACTATTGTCAATAAAGTGACAGCAGTGAAATTGAAGTGAAATAAATGGCATGGATAGATGATAAATTTGGCGAAATCACTGCGTACATCGCGGTGGACCGCCATTAATAAAAAAAGCAGAAGAAGAGTACATGATAAATTTAAAATAAATCGGCTGCTTTATTATTTATTTGACTGACTTTAACAAAAGCGTAAAACAGGTATGGAAAAAGAAGTTATTTTAATCAATAAATAATGCACTGAACGCAAGTTCAATAATCTGTTACGATGGGCATATCATGGGCACTGGACGACGATGTAAACATTACACACAGGATGATACTTTTAGGGTTAACTGACTTTGAAAAAGGTAAGATTTTATAATTATTATGCAATGCTAAAATTAAGAATATTCGACACACACTAGCACAAAATGTAGTAAAATACTTAACTCAACTAGGCTATCAACTGGTTGAAAGAGATGGTTTTAGTAAGTTTACATACTGTATACAAACGTTTCATTAATATGTATAATGACAATTGAGATCATGACTTAAAAATGTAATCAAATATTAAAACAATACTGCTATCCTCCATTTTTTTTTCTTCAGGTTATCAAATTATTTTTTAATTTAGAAGAGTTAGAATGACAATAAATCGTCAGTCTTATTTTAATCAGTCGTAATTAACTTTGGCAACTTTCATTCTTATTCATCACTTATTTCTTCATTTGACTCACAATTGGGACACACATTAGTATCACCTTTATTTATACATTTAATATGTGCCCAATTTTCACACATGCTACGTTCTATCCACTGATCCCTTGAAAGAGAATTTGAATAAAGACCTGTGACCTGTTTACTCGATGCACAACCTTTCACTTCTCTCAATCTCTCAAGGGTTAGCTGGAAGAGATCCCTTAAAGGGATAAGTTCGCCTTTGTACATCTTTTTATTTTTATTTTTTGTATTGTTTTGGTTCTTCTTTTGTACAATAAAGTGTTTACATACATACATACATACATACAACAAATTATGCAGTACCATTCCAGATCCTTGTCACTATCACTCTCGCTTTCTTTCTTTCTTGTAATACTATTTGTTTAGCTTTTTTTTGACGACACGGTGGCCTAGTTGGGAGTGACCCTGCCTCCGAAGGCAGCGGCCCTGGGTTCCAATCCCGGTAAGGGCAGATATTTGTGTGATGAGCGCGAATATTTGTTCCTGAGTCTTGGATATTTTCTATGTATTTAAGTATGTATTTCTCTATATAAGTATCTTTATCGTTCCCATAGTACAAGCCTAGGGCTTAGTTTGGGACTAGGTCAATTTGTGTGAGATTGTCCCCTGATATTTATTTAATTATTTTCCTTTATTATTGTTATTTTCCCCCTTTACCTTCTTTGCAATGTCTTCATTCTTCTTCGCCTACTTCTTTGACTGCTCTTCAGCTAGTGCAATTTTTTCTGGCGTGTCTGTTAAAAAAGCTGTCTTTCTTTACGTCGTTTTGTAGCCGTCGTTTTACGATTTCAGGATTAAATACAGCTGAAGCATTTGTCTTTGCTGGTGTTAATTGAAGTTCTTGTCCACTATCAATGGTCAAAGCCGCAGTCTGAGAGGCATCACCCTGATCTGTTATCGAATGCTGAGGTTGTCCCCCATTTGACACAGCTTAAGACGGAGCAGCTTCTGACAATGGCCGATCTGTCACGAAAGATGGTGCATAATTTTCGTCTGTAAACACGTCAGAGTTAAAGGGACATATTCCAGCCATTTTAAAAGCGTTCATAATAGTTACAGGGCTTGCCGCTAAAGGCCATACTGATTTAACAATCCTGGGAATTTCATATATTGACATTGTTTTTCCCGGGTTGTTTCGGAACCAGTTGTCTTGAGCTTTAGCACAGTAAGATTTGAAAGGCCCATTAATGCCCACATTCCGCGGCTGCAGCCTGTGCGTGCTGTGAGGTGGGAACGACAGCATTATTATTGAGTTATTTTTTTTTGCTTTCTCAACTACGTTGATGTCTATGTGTGACGAGTGGTTGTCTAGGAATAGTAACACCGGTTCTTCTGGAGTGGGTTTCGTGAACTTGATAAAATGGTCCATAAAATGTTAGGAATTCAGTTCCATCCTGAACTATTTCCAGCTCCGATAGACTCAGAGGGACTACCTCGTAAAAACAAGTCTTTAAATTTTAAACGGAGAAACACAAATATTGGCGGAATCGTGTTTCCCGCGGCACATGCTTTTATCTCCACGGTAACTAAAGTCCCACGTTCAGTAGACACTATAACACCGACTTGCTTTGTACCTTTTTGAGCCACTATCTTCTTTGACTTCAATCCAGTCGCGTCCAGGTTCCAGTTTCTGGAAGGTGCTAACTTATGTTTGAGCTGAATATCGCCGAGCTTACTGAAAAAATAATTCACGTTATGCTTGTTGAATGCAGATGCATGTCCTGCACTTGTCGCTTCTGGTGTTCGTATCGACAATATTGGGTTCCTCCTTATGAATCCAGTGAACCAGTCAGCCCTAGCTTCTCGATTCTTGTGCCACAAAAAGTGTGTGTTGTGTTTTCAAAAGAAAATATCACTGCACATTTATACGCACCTCTCCTGGCAGCAGACCGAAATATATTGACGAACATCTTAAACAATTTTATCTTTCTTCCTTCTTTTATGACAGCATATGCAGCTTGAAGCAATAACGATTCAAAGATTTTCCCTCTATCCGTGTTTCGTTTGTAGGTACGCATCCTAAAAACAGTAAAATGATCGTAAACATTTATGATAAAATTGAAAGTTTTTTTTTTATGTTAAGGAGAAGGCACCCGAGCACTCAGGCCACCCGATGGTAAGTGGAATCTGAGACCCATAGAAATTAGAATTCTCAAGACTATAATCCTAAGATCTCTAATGCGTTGCCAACCCTGAGGACTAACATGGAATGCCTCTATGCTAGTAATTTCACCGGTTGTCTTATCTCCACACCGGAACACAACAATGCGAACACTGTTGCTTGGCGGGTGGTTAATGGATAAGATGGTAGAAGCGATCCGGACGGACCCTGCACAGGGTCCTACCACCACTAAAGTGAAGTGGTGGTAGGACCTTACTGATATTATTATTAAGACGGCGACGACATGGGGAAAACCAACCGCAACAAACCCCTACAACCTCAGCTACATTACCGGTACGAGATAAATTTTCACCGTGGACAATTTTAAACAGTATTGTCCGCACGCAGCATCAGCAATTAGGCACACCTTTGTCGTGTGCCATCAAGGAAGTGGACTCATATCTAAAAGACAACATCCTTCCTATGTTTAACGACAGTGGTAAATTTAATTGTCCATTGCAATGGTGGCAACTTAACCGCCACATATATCCCAACCTCGCCTTACTTCTACGTAAGTATGGCAACATAATGGCAACTTCAGTTCCGTGCGAGAGAATTTTCAGCAAGACTGGGCTGACGATTAATAACCGCTGCACACAACTAAAGACACTCAAAGTTGCCCAATAGACTTTTTTTAAATGTTAATTTAAATCCAATAATATTTTTGAAAGAGTAAAACTAAAAAATGTGTTTCAAAAATGTAAAAGCGTATAATATTATAAAAAATAAAAACTGTGTGTATAGCCAAACAAACAAAATAATTGTACAGTGTAAATAAAAGTGCAAAATCAAATGACAGTGAAAACGTTAAAAAAGTGTAAATAAACTGTAAATATACTCATACATACATACACATACATAACATCACGCCTTCATTCCCAGAGTGGGGTAGGCAGAGCTACAGAAATACCAACGACTCTAAACAGGCTTGTTGATAGTTCTGTAACCACATTTTGCACAATCAGGCCAAGAAGTTTACTAGTGTATTAGTGACAGGTTGCAAGCCCATCGCCTAACAATACTACAAGCCCTTATTCCCTGAGTCGCCTCTTACGACATCCAAGGGAAGACATGGAGTGGCACTATTCTAACCCGGCAACCACACGGGCGTGCATTAATATTTTTATTAAAATCATAGTTTCATAGTAAACACTAATCAATCATAAATACATTTAATGCAATCAGTCCTAAGCCTGAACAAAGTATGAAGGGAAGTTAATTTTTTGATAGTCATAAACTGTTAGATAGTGATTTAACTTATTTTCGTTTCGTGTGTTACTGCATAATTGTTGGAGGTATTTATGCAAACAATCACAGTAGCTGAATAAAAATAGCTAGTTACAAAAATCACTACTTTTAAAACAGGTGACGCCGACCAAGTCACTGGTTTCGTTACGTTTCTTGAAAATCGTTTACGTTCTCGATTGCTTATTAAACTTTGGTCCGCCGCTATGCTGAATTTTATTGTATGGGGCCAATTAGTAGGTATAATCTTTTGGCCACAAATTTCTTTGCGGCGTTTCATAAAAATGATAAGTATTATACGTCCATTATGTCCACATTCGTTATTGTAATTAAGCCACTTTAGTTATTGCCTATTGCCTTCTCATGTCCGTAATTAATTTGAATAAATTTGATGCAAATGATGCGTCATCTACGCCTTTGATTCTACATAATTATTATCTTTTTTACTAATACACTGGTAAACATATTAGCCTGACTTTGCAAAATGTGGTTACAGGATTATCATTTAGAGTTGTTGGTATTCTGTTGCTCTGCCTACCCCACTCTGGGAATAAAGGCGTGACGTTATGTATGTATTATATTTTTTTATGTTTTGCAATAAAATATTTTACAATCGGTTGACATGTAAACAAAGACGATGACGTCGATGACACTCACATGCTTGTCTTATTCATTTATCGTGTGAGTGTCGTATTATAAGGCAATAAGTTCAGTGCACGTTGCAGACAAAAATAAACCATATACGAAGAAGTTATGGATAACTCTGGCGTTATGAATGACTTTGGCGAACTTTACTTCGGTAAAAATTGGCAACGCCGCAATTATAAAGGTCTGTTGCACCTAAGTTTTAAAAACTAGTTTTTATCACAAAAATGGAAATATCTCTAAAACCGAGCCGAATTTAACAGAAAAATAATTAACATTTTTAACTTAAAATGTTGTCAGGAATACTGCTTAAAATGTTGTCACTAAAGTAGAAGTTTTGGCATTTTTTAGAATAATTCTACATTTTAAGGTGACGAATGTTATTTCTACTTTTAACCAAATTAGTGACTCTCCGCAGGAAATCTAGTTACATATACACTCAATGTCTCTAAGATCCCATCATCGATCCTGACGTGTTGACAATGGGACCTACTAAAAATACAAAATTTCAAACAAAAAAATATTTATATCGGTGCAGCGGTCGCGGAGTAATCGGGGAACATATGTTAAGTACATTTAATAAAATAAAAAAGAACCTGACGAATTAAGAACCTCCCACTTTTTAAATCGGTTAAAAAAGAATATTGTCTTAGTGAAAAAAATCAGTTAATCCGTTGTGTGATTTTTATATTTCAATTTGGTAAGTAATGAACTGAAAGTCGTGTCGTGATCGATCCTTTTTACCGAAGAGATTGTCATAAATTTGACCCAAAATCTCACTAGCCTGAGGCGAGGCAAAACTCATAAGAAGTTACGAAAAGTTTACACTTGACAACGTAAATAGTTTCAGCAGGCGGGTGGGATCAGCTTAAGTGTTATTTTTGCGACCGAGGTTTTAAGAATTTAGGATTTTCGCCTCTGTAAGCCAAGTTTGGTCGAATTTAGAGCAGCGAAGATTTATTGGGCTCAACTGGGTATTTTCCAGTAGGCATTTGAATAAAAACCTGGTGACCCCACAACTACAAATACAAAAAATCCAGGAGATGTTTAACATGAAACCATTGGTTCTTAAGTTACAGGTGACTTAAACACATCACAAATGTCACGGGATAAAAAGTATCCTTATTTTATATTGATATTTAGCAAAAACACAAGGTACTTGTGTTACGATAAAAAAAATATGTAAGTATACTATTTATTCTTGGCATTTTTCATACTAATATAATAAATGCTAAAGTGTGTCTGTCTGTTACCTCTTCACGCTTAAACCGCACAACCAATTTAGATGAAATTTGGTACACAGATTGAGTCCTGGGGAAGGACATAGGATAGTTTTTTCCCCGAAATTTGTACAATTCTCGAGGGAGCAGCGATAACCGTGGACAGAGTCACTGGCAAATGCTAGAAGGAAATAAGCTAAAAGCTCAAACGAGCTATGAGGCTAATTATTTGTACAGGCTAGGTCAGAAAATAAGTTTAATCATGCCACGTTGCCACCAACTAAACATGCTGCAAACTTTAACTCCATAAGATCTTACCACTAAGGACTGAAATGGTTGGAAATGGATAAAGATCCTACTGAATTGGGACGGAAGCGAGACCAGCTTCAGATTTGATTTTGATGTAAGTTTGTATTTCAACTGGATGTATCCTTTATTTATAATGATCTTCTGTCAAGTACTATATTTAAACCACAAGCCAACTTCAGCTTCGGTTGGACTACCTACTATTAATTACCATTTTAAAAGAAGTTAGTTTACCCGTGTGGTTTCCGGGTTAGAATAGTGCCACTCCATGTCTTCCCGTGGATGTCGTAAGAGGCGACTAAGGGAATAAAGGCTTGTAGTATTATTAGGCGATGGGCTTGCAACCTGTCACTAATACACTAGTAAACATGTCAGCCTACTTGTGCTAAATGTGGTTACAGAATTATTAACATGTCTTTAGAGTTGTTGGTATTTCTGTAGCTCTGCCTACCCCACTCTGGGAATACAGGCGTGATGTTATGTATGTATGTATGTTATATTAATTTATACCTTTTAGTGATCATGTAATACTGTTATGTAGTCGCAGATCTCAATTTAATAGGAAACAAGCAAGGGCGCGGGAAAATTTGATGTCATAATTTTAAAAACATTTGAATGTGCTTTATCATAGTTGCTCAATTATTTTAATCGAGACACGTATCATATAAAAAACATAACTTATATGCACACAAGCTTTTAACTTTTGACCACAAGAAAGACAATTTTACGGATCTTCCATTTCAATTCAAAACTTCCTATTTAGCTCAATTTCTTTTCAATTCCAAATGCTGCATCTCTGACGGACCTATTAAGCTCAGTTTACTTTCAACTCAACAGGCTGCATATCTGACGGATATATTAAGTTCAGTTTCCTGTTATTAAAAAATCATGCTTCTTTATATGCTCAGCTACAAAACAATTCAAAAGGCGGCATCTCTGATGAATCAATTTAGCTCAGTTTCCTTTCAATTCCTTACGCTGCGCGTCTTTGACGGATCTGTTTTTAATTCACTTAAGTTAAATTCTTTATCAAGCATATGGTCTGATGGATCAAAAGAGAATCTTGAAGGTAAATCACTAAGTGATGGGACCATTGGAGGAGCTAATTTATTAATCAAGTCATTAGTCCATGCTAGAGAAGAAGCAGGACTAGGAGCCACGGAGCCCCTGCGAAATCTTCGAATATTTTTCCAGACGATAGAAGGTGGAGTACTAGGCAAAACAGATTCACAGAATGATTTCTAGCCATTCATTTTCTTAAGTGAAAGAGTTCTGCGGCATCTAGCCCTAACTTTTTTAAAGGTTATATAGTTTTCTACATTTATGTCCCAAACAAAATTAAGTTCAGCTTGATTGCGTTCCCTAACTGCATTGGAGCATTCAGAATCCTACCATGGCTGAGAAGGGGGACGAAGAATATTAGATTTTTTTCAAGGGGATAGCCTCTACTGCCGATTTATGAATCAAATGAATAAGAAGATCCTGTGTATTCTCTATACTAGCTACTGAATCTAACACATCATTAATACCTGCTTCTAAAGTAGTATAATAAGATTCCCAATCAGCCTTAGACAATCCATACTTCTGCAAAGGCGGAAGAGAGGGACGTAGGCAATTTTTTTCCGGAAATCTTATAATTATTGGGAAATGATCACTATTATGAGAATTAGCCAAAATATTCCAGTCTGATTCCGCGTTTAATACAGAAGAACAGATTGAGAAATCAACCGCAGAGGCGTTTTGATAAGGAGCCGTACGTTTAGTAGGTCTTCCATCATTTAAGCAACACAAATTTCGACTCATCCATAATGCACAATAATTTGTTGCCGTTATTGTCCGACAAAGAGGAACCCCAAGATATATGATGACTGTTCAAATCACCCATGATCAGAACAGGCATACCTAGGAATACCTTTTACAATAGAATAGAATTCTGTTAAAATTGTGAGAGACGGGTATGGAATATATACTGACACATACGAAATGTCAAAAATACGGACTGCCACACGATTGAAATTCACAGTGAAACATAGTGAGAGAAAATGAACTGAGACAATATAATTATGACTGCGACAAAAAGTGCTCATGGAGAAGTTTCTTAAAGATAGGTTAATATTTAGCCTGCCACAGCTCCACAGGAAAGGAGTTCCACAGACGGACAGCCTGAAAAGTAAAGAAACTGTTGTAGAGTTTAGATAAGGAGGAGGGTACAGTTAAAATACAATTTTGGGAGCAACGAATCGACGTAAAAAAGGTAAAACGCTCCTTGAAGTAACGCGGGGTTGCAGAGAAGAAATTAGAGGAGATTAAGAATATGAAAGTACCGGCGAAAACGGATAGGAAGCCACTTGAGTTGCGAACGAAAATTAGAGACGTGGTCATATTTGCGTAAACCAAATATGAACCGAATGCACATATTGTGAATTCGCTCAAGCTTTTTAAGCTGCTCCGCAGTCTTAGTCTTATCTTACAAGCACAAATCAGCATAGTCTAAAATAGCGAGAAGCAATGACTGAGCAAGCGCAATTCTAGTCGCAAGAGGGAGAAAATTACGAAGCTACCTAAGAAACCACACTGACGCAAACCTCTTCCTGCTAATCTCGTTGATTTGAGGAACACACGATAAGGTACGATCTATAATAATACCCAGGTTTTTGACTTGATGCAAAAAAGAAATAAGGACCCCATTAAAAATAAACAAGTGAGAGACTCGCAAAGTCAACTCTGGATAACAATTTAGGACTGCCTGTAAAAATAGTTTGTCTTAGCAGGATTGACTCTCAAACCGAAACTTTTACTCCATTGCAAGATACGAGTTAAATCGTTGTTTGTGGTATTAATTACGTTGTCGTGTTTGTCGAGTACACCTTGAGAGTAAATTTACAGATCGTCGGCATAAAGGTGTTAGAAAGAGAGAAGGGAGCACAAAATTCCAAGTATGACGTCAAAATCAACTGTATTAAATGCATTGCTGAAATCCAGCAAAGTTAGTACGGATAGTCTTCTGTTGTCACATCCCAACCGAATGTTGTCTATAATTTTTACAAGGGCGGTAGCCAACCTGGGCGGAAATCGGATTGAAAGGCATAAAGGAGATCATTCAAGTAAGAGGATAACTGCTAATGCACAAGACGTTCCAGATACGAAAGGAAAAATG
The DNA here is from genome assembly GCA_949316455.1 of Acleris holmiana. NCBI lineage: Eukaryota > Metazoa > Arthropoda > Insecta > Lepidoptera > Tortricidae > Acleris > Acleris holmiana. Next base: position 45,579,560 of record OX438762.1, on the reverse strand, counting down.
GAAATAGGGCGATGGAAATAGGGAAACTTCTCCAAAACAATGGTTGTGGTGTCTTTCTGCATTCGAGTGACGGTTCGAGAGGAAAAGATATGGCGTGTTGTGGTTTTATGTTCCGTGTCTGCCTTGAAATCGCACTGCCAGATCAACACAGTATCATTTCAAAAAACTTGCTTGTTTTGTTTCAAGTTCATAGGAAATGTATAAAAGTCGATTTTTAAATACAGTTGTATTTTGAGTTAGTGCTGAGGTGTGGCAGTGCGAAATGTTTATTTAGACATAAATTATGTTACACGTCCGCATCAATTTCTTCTTTCAAAGTCGAGAGAAGTTCCTAGAAAATCCTTTGCAGAAGGAGACTATTATTTTGTATCTTGGAGTATATTATTATTAATGTCGATTGTGATGAATTTCAAGTATTTTTAAATGTTTTTCTTGAATTCTTGCATTTTTTCTTCTATTTTTACTACTGTTCTTCGTGAGTGGTTCATGTCGTCGCGGTATAAATGTGTACAAAAAACCGCCTTCAAAATATATATATGCTTTGTGTGTTAAATAGTTTCTGAGAAAAAGTTACCATGACACACAGACAGACAGGCATAGCAAAACTGTAAGCGTTCTTAGAGTACAGGACTCTAAAAAGGTCAAAAAATTGTCTTCGATGCTATTTATTGGTTATTAGCTGTTCGTGCCCGGCGTCGTCGCCCCACTGTTTTTTTTCTTTCATAATATAAAACTTGTTCTGACTGTTACGAACACAACAAACCGGTCTAACCGTTCTCAAATGATAACGATGAATAGAACAGACACAATCAAATTCCTATAATGTATATTTTTACGTATATTGCAATTTTTTAAACCAACATCGTACAAACAAAGCAAATTAAATTAAAGTTTGTAAAATATTAAATTAAGAATCTTAAAAGTGTCTGGCTCAAAATGTAGTTGATCGATTTTCTACCATTCTGCTACGTTAGGTGCCTACTCTCCTAAAAAGGAAAAATAGAGTAATTTAAACTTTTTATCGGTTTTGTAGGATATACCTATTCCTCTGTAAACTAAAATGTTTAATTGTTCAAGAAAAACATTGACCTTGACAGGCCATGGGCTTTTTTTATTGGCCAATATATATTACTTACAGTGAAAGATGTATGCGTCATAAGTAAATCGTAAATCTATTTAATATCAGAATTGATAATCTTATACAAAATACTGTTAAGTATATTTTTTTCGAATTTAGTGTTATGGCTATAACGCCTGAAAACCATAAAATTATACGTACAAAACGTGAAATATTCATGTGAATGCCTGATCGGAAGCTAACGATGTAAGCGCTTTAGTGAAATCTAAAATCTTTGCTTTCACTTAACACGTTCAAAAGGGGAAAATCCGCGTACAAAATTCTCTGTGCAAACACCGCTAACCCCAGACTTCATTAAAAGTTGCTTCGGCGAAGTCGTTCAACTCAAACGTTACGTTAATCTGACTGTAGGAATTTTATGATTGTTCTCAATGAACTTGCGGCTTTATAATTGTTTTAGGCTTTAAGGTCTGCTTAATATCGCTTAAATGAGTCAGACCATTGATTAAATTACTACACAACTTTCAACGTCAGCTCCAAGTAAATTCTATGTAAATAGTTGATTAACTCGAAGGTTAAGTGGTATTAATGACCAACCTATAATTAAGCAAAGATACTGAAAGTCAAAACGGAATAGTGGCAACCACACAAGCCAGATAGATTTCTTCCTCGTGACAAGAAGTAATCATGAATAAATAAATAAATAAAATATCACTATTGACCTAGTCCCAAACTAAGCTCTAAGCTTGTACTATGGGTACTAGACAACGATAAACTTACTTATATAGAGAAATGTATACTTTGTCTGTTTTAGACTTAAGCAAAAACATTAAATCTAGGTATTTTTTTATGAGAAATGGTGAAATTCTTTAATTGTACGTCCGTGAATTTAGCTAACTGTTTTTTTGTCCTGACTCGAGCAATGTGAACAGTTTTATACAGAGTACAACTCTGAGTAACCATATTTTAAAGCATACAACTTCAAAAATAATTTATTTTTAATAACAAAGTAATTTCCGTAACGTAAAAGTTATTTAAGTTTGATAAGTCTATGCCATGGGTGATTAAAATAGTTGTATAACAATTATTACATATTTTCTTTTGATACAATTCCTTTCTTTTATTTTATTTATTTATTTATTTTATTTATTCAAATTTTAAATTATTTTATTTGTCAGTTTTGTTATAATATATTTACGCACATTTCAAAAATAGCAAAAGTCTTTGGGCTACAAGGGCACAACTCTAAGTACCCATATTTTAAAGCATATAACTTCAAAAATAATTCATTTTAATTGAAAAACTAACTTTCACACAAAGGAATATATTCTACAGAACAGAAATTACCGAACATCATGTATAGGTATAAAATTAAAGGAGAATACATTTGTTTTTACGAAGACACACTCATTTCTGAAAAATTTGACATGCCATTTCTCGATATGTTGTTATTTGAGTTGTTGCTCACTCGATAAACAATAAAACGAAACTATTTTACAATTGAAAAACTTCTCTGTGCCCTTAAATTCTGCTTGAAGTTTAAAAATATGTATTGTGATGCGCCACAGTCACATTTTGCTGATAGGGCGCTTATTACTTCTGAGAAAATATAAGTTTAGGCGATGAGTACTGCCGTAATTCTTTCATTGAACTCAATCAGAGTTTCTACCGGTTCCGCTAATCTTTTTCTTTAAAATGGCCCTTATAATAAAAATAATATGTTTAGTCAAACGTACGAAGATTTATTTTTAAATGCAATGTTAAAAGTAATTTCAGTTCAACTAGTACCTTGAAACGAAAAAAGACTCTCTTTCACATAATAAAATTTAACTTAAGTTCCTTGTTTAATATAAGTTCATATTCATTTCCATATTTCTTACCAAAAACAGCATATTATTAGAGATTTTTAAACTTATGCTTTGAATATTTAAAAATACTTTAACCGATTTCGATGCGGTTTGTATTATTGGATAAAATACATTTTATATAAATTAGACGAAACCTAATCAAAAAAATAGCATTTTACCTATTTCATTAATAAATCTGATCAGTCACTAACATTCAGCACGATTGAAAGTAACCGCGAGGTTAACATTTAAACTTTTGATTTTGTGAAAGGGATACATTTTCATATTTATTTTACCAAAATTGACGTGGCGCCCGGATTTGTGATCAATAACCATGGCCGCACCGAATTTTATTATAATCGTAAATATCTCTCTAAATATTAAAGCTATTGACATGCAGTTTTTATTATTGAATGTGTTATTATTAGAGTCTTTCCTGAATTAGGTTATTGTAACAATTATTTAATTTAAGATGCACACAGCTAACATAAGCGAGCGCTCGACGCAGCTTACGTCAATCCTGTACATTTTCTATAACGATAGGTAACATTCGTGCAATGTATCGTCTTAGCCCACTGAACCCCTACATAATGCTTATCTTATCGAAAGTATACGTCAAACCGGAAAATACATGAACAGAACTTGAATTACAACGACAAGTTAAAATTACCAACCTGAATGACGTCTAAAATATTTAAGTCGAAAGAATCTGTCCATTTACACTCGTTATCTAACTAACATTTAACCGGTTTTTAGGGTTCCGTTCAAACTAGGAACCCTCATAGTTTCGCCATGTCCGTCAGTAGCCTAGCTCAGAGACCTATTTTTTTTTTCGTCTACCCTTTGGATAGGTGTTTTAAAAATATGGAGGGTTTGTAAAAACAATTTTTCGATTAAGGAATCCGTTTATAAAATATTAAGCTTAAAGCGCTAATTTTTGTTGGGTTCAAGTGTCGTCGTCCCCAGCCCCCTACAGTCAAAACTACAAATACTAAAAATTTGAAAAAAATCTTAAATGAAAGCGCATATTACGAATTTCAAGGGAAAACTATCACGACTTAGTGAACATCATTGGTTCTTAAGATACAGGCGATAAAAGTGTTTATACCTACTAAAATCATCTAAGATATACTAACCTAAAGGTCTTAACCAGACTGTATACCTACGAAAAAACACCCGTTATACCCTGATTACAATAGCAAAGTGCTGGTTCTGTATGGCCTTGAGGAATTTGAATTAGAATCAGAAGAAGACCTGCATGACAGTTGTAAACCTAACTGGGTAGGTACATCGAGGATTTGCAACGCAACGAGCGTTTCGAAGGCCACTAAAAATAGAACTACTTAGTAAAAGAATGACGAGATATCTTCTCTCTTGCAAACACAGGTTCAGAAATACAGGCTTATGGATATCAGAGTTGTTAAATGACAAAGGCCTTCAAGAAAGAAAGAAGGAAAGAGATAACCGAAGAAAATTAAGACTCACACACAATCTAAACACACGTGACAGTGGTATTTCTCAGCGCCCGCGTGTCCAGTGCATTTCAGGAGAGCAGGCTCAACATTCCTTTCGTCGATAACAATTTAACTTTATTACTCCAAAATACAAGAAGCATTAAAATAAACTACACCTATTAGACGCGATCACTGAAGAAACTGATATTCATGTACTATGTCTTATTGAAACCTGGATAAACGAAGCTAAGATGGACTTGCTAAACCTAGAGGGCTATAAGCTTGCAAGTATCTCTGCAGAAGAAATCGCGAAGGTGGTGTTTGTATTTTGTCTAAAGATGCCGTAGAATTTGAAGAATGTAAAGACATAGGGGAACTGTCAGTAGAATATGTAATAGAAATCTGTGCCATTGAATTAGTTAAGTAAAATTTAATAGTAATAGCCATGTATTGGCCAAATGGCAATAGAGAAATAGGTTTATTTTATAAACAACTTAAAATGATTTTAAAAGCAATAGTCAAAAAATATGGTAGGAAAAACGTAATAATTGGAGGCGACTTTAATGTCGACTTCCTGGGTAGTTCGAATCAACGTACAAACTTGACTGAACTATTCAAGAGGCAAAACTTTAGTCAGGAAGTAACAGAAGCTACACGAATTACCACCACCAGTGCCACTTGCCTTGACCTTGTATTCATTAACTTTGATGACCCTAAATGTTCACTTGAAGCCGAGGAATTTGGAATTTCGGATCATAAAGGAATACTATTTTCCCTCTCATCACCCAAGATAAATACAGCGCTAAGTATCCGAACAGAAAAAATAATATTTAACAGCAAAAATATCGCGTTGTTTAAAGCTCAACTAATAACAGTTGATTGTACTACCGTTATAACACAGAATAATAATTTAGACGAGAATTACAACTCATTTCATAAACAACTGACCACAATCTTAGATCGATGCATTCATAAAAGGAAATTAAATATGAGAAATAAATCAAATAAAGCGTGGCTAACACCTGGACTTAAAGTATCGTGTAAAAATAAGCGCCTTTTAAAAGTATTAATTACACAAACGAATCATCCCACTTTGAATAAATATTATAGAAACTATGAAAAAAGTATTAAAAAAATTAGTTAAAACTTCATCACGAAAACAATACTTACATAAAACGATTACAAAAATCGAATAATATAACAAAAGACATGTGGCAAGTCATAAAAATGCATACAAATAAAATAAATAAAAAGGGAATTAAAAATATTCAATTAACTGTTAATGAGAAAGTAGAAGAGCATCCTGAAATAATTGCAAACATTTTAAACAACTACTTTGTCACGGTAGCGACTAGCGGATCAAATGCAAATTATACCCCCAAAGGTCGCTTGTAAGAGCTATAACAAATAATTCACTATACTTTAGACCAGTTAATGAGAAAGAAGTTAGTAATATTATCACCAAACTAAAGAACAAGAGAAGTTTTGGTTATGATGAATTTCCTCCTGTAGTTGTTAAAGAATGCAACCAAGAGCTTGCATTGCCATTATTAACTTGCTTAGTGAATCAATCTTTCTCTGAAGGTACATTTCCTAATCTTCTAAAAATAACTATAATAAAGCCCATACCTAAACCAAATTAGCTAATACTGCCGAAAATTTTCGTCCTATTGCACTTTTATTCACCTTTTCAAAAAAAATTGAAACGGCCATGACCAGTAGATTAAATTCCTTTTGCGAAAAGTATAGAATATATGATGATAGTCAGAACGGTTTCCGGAAGAAAAGATCAACTGTATCTGCACTACAAAAATTTACAGATGAAATACTTAATATAATTAATAGTAGGAAGTATGCAACCGCAATGTTGCTAAACATGAGCAAGGCGTACGAGACCCTATCTCTCACAAAATTCTATTGGATAAGTTATACGGAACCGGTATGCGAGGTATAGCGCATAAATGGTTTACGTCCTATCTAGAAAAACGTGTACAGTTCGTAGATATCGAGCATATCGATGTCAATACAAAAAATGTGACTACCGTTAGATCCCAAGCACTAGATATGAAAAACTCAATTCAGCAGGGTATTGTTTTAGGTTGTATCCTATTTTTGATAGATTTACCTAAAGATATACATCAAAAGTGTGTGCTTTACGCCGATGATATCACCGTAGTTATGCAAAGTAACAATAGCTACGATTTGAAGCAAAAATTAAGCACTACTTCACTACATAGTATAAAACAAAGTCGCTTTTTCTATCCCTATATCCCTATGTATGCTTAAATCTTTAAAACTACGCAACGGATTTTGAAGCGGTTTTTTTAATAGACAGAGTGATTGAAGAGGAAGGTTTATATGTATAATAAAATTGTGAGTTCGTGTACACTTCTAGGAGTAGAAATTGACTCAAGTTTAAGTTCGAAAGCCCACGTTGATAAACTGTCGGTGAAACTATCCCGGTTTGTATATGCACTGAGCCAATTAAAAAGATGTACAGACTTAAAAACATCAATCTCTGCCTATTATGCCTATGCCCACTCCCGCCTTAGTTATGGAGTTATTTTATGGAGTAACAGTACATGTAGTTAAACATCTCTTCACAATACAAAAAAAATATTATACGAATATTAGTTAATATAAATGAATCAGAAAGTTGTAGACAACATTTTACTCGTTTAAAGATTTGGACATTAACAAAATTATATATTTTTGAAATCTGTAATTTGTAAGAAATAATCCTAATTTATTTACACACACAAGGGATAATTACCCTCGACACCACAATTTAAGAAAGAGGAACAAGTTCATTCACTGACATGAGTCTAACAAACATTAGCGCTTTAAAGCTTAATATTTCATAAACGAATTACATAATCAAAATACTGTTCTCACTAACCCGTACATTTTTTGAAAGACCTATCCAACGACACCCCACAATATAGGGCAGACAAGAAAAAATATCCCCACGTTACGTGTAGAGGAGGTAAACTATTTTTTTTTTTTTTTTACATTTTTCTGTACTACTTTGTTGGCGTGACTAATACGCATATTCTTGCGAAATTGCAGCTTTCTAGTACTAAGAATCTCTGCGCTAGGTTGCGGACGGACTGACGGACATAGTTTGCCTACGGAACCCTAAAAATAAATAAAATATAGAGTACATTCAATAAATGTTAAGAAAACTCACATAATCTCATACATTTAAATATGATTGTATTTGTATTTAATAGTGTGTATATTATCTTAACAATAATTACGTAGCTTAGGTTAGAGGAGATGTTTAAGATACCCTGAAAACATTATGGTTTATGCAGAAAATAGCGTTCGATGAAATGAAATTCGATGAAATAGTAGACACGAAGGGAGAGGTTTAGTTAAAATTAGCTATGAATTATCTAGTTATACTTTTTTATTTTTTGCATATTATGAAGCAGTTTTTTTTTGGTAATCTGTAGGTATCACTATCAAAATAAAGATAGAATCATATTGAAATGTATGAATTTATAATAATTTTCTTGTTTCCTTTTCTTAGGTTTTTCTTGAGAGTTTCTTGTTTCCATGGCCATTAGAGCACGAAATCACTTTAAGTGCCGGTCGGAAATTAAACCGGATACCCTCTACGGATACAACGTGACTCAGTGCGGGCGGGCTTCGGTTCGAATTGAAAAATTAATAATAGTACGTAGTTGGGTCTTAATTCCTGTTACACTTAAAATTTTGCTTTTTTATAAAATAAAAAATAGATTTCCTTCATTTCCAAATAACTAGTGGACGCAGAAAAAAGACAGAGTGGTAGTTATCACATTACATTAAGAATTACGTAGGGATTCAGTGGTCTAAGACGCGTCATAAGACGATACATTGTACGATTGTTACCTATCGTTATCGAAAATGTACAGGGCCTCTATTCAACTGCGTTATAACGATATCGTTTTTGACCTGTTTCCGTATTGTCAACGTTTTGATAACTCTTATGTCATTTACAATAATGGCGACTGTGACATAAACGATTCTTAAACGTGTCAAACACGATATCGTTTTAACGCACCTGAATAGAGGCCCTGGATTAACGTAAGCTGCGTCGAGCGCTCGTTTATGTTAGCTGTCTGCATCATAAATTAAATAATTGTTACAAGAACCTAATTTAGTAACGACTCTAATAATAACACATTTAATAATAAAAACTGCATGTCTATCTACCTACCTACCTAACTATACCTACTCGTAACACTACCGCCTCCCAAGACATCGCACTTTTAGAATTATAGTGACCTAATTGAAACATTTTCAACTTTCGATTTTGAGTCATAAATTTAGTACCATAGAGACCTAAGTCGAAATTCAAAATAATGTGGATTAGGTCACTATATTTCTAAAGATGCGACATGCTCGTCCCGAGCATTATTAGACCCGTAGTATCTCGCCAGTCGGTCAACGTGGACAACCTTACAAGGACTTCGCTGGTTTCGTTGCATCCGACACGTACGTGGTTATTTTAATTGTTATTTTACTTGTATCGTGTTTTATTTTTTTACTTATGTGACAATGTTTTTTATGACGATCCTTACGGAGAAAACTACATACTTGTTTTACATCATCATTTATGACATCACTTGTATTTTATTGTTATAAGTTTTAAGTAATTGTTTTGTGCTCTTATATTTTTACTTGTAATTCTGACGACATCAATGTAATTTATAATGATTTGACATGCTGTACAATTTATGCTGTAACATTACATTGAGCAATAAATAATCGAACCTAATCTAATCTAACGTCGTTGATTTTAGTGACTACTCTACAGGGTGCCCAGTAAATAATGGATAACCTTCTACCCATCCATGGGGCACCTCAGGCTGGTCCCTAAAAAGGACTTACAGGTTTGGTAAAAGTTGCATGGTTTTCGAGATAATCGAACTTTTATATTTTCTTAATAATTAGCACCTTGCTTCACTGTAATGACTGCCAAGATCACAAATAAAGAGATTTTGTCGTTCTGTTTGCTGTTAAATATTCTTTAATAGTGATGCTAACGGATGTGTCTTAGAGCATTATGGTAGCGACACTAATTTCTTGTTAAACATATCTTAATTTATAACTTCACATTTTGCTTTAGTTTGCAACAACTTTGACTGCTTGTGGTGAAAAAAAATTGTATGAAGACCAGAGTGGCCAATATGTTGAAAAATAGTGGATTCTAAACTGGTATAACACATGGTGTTTACGTCTTTACAGATAAAGTTATTGCTGTTAGTATTCACTAAGAGCTAATTTTACCAAAACACCAAGTTATCGATTAGTAACTCTTTACTTGATTGGGTTAGTCATATCATAAAAAACGCTTCTCTTATGAAAACCAACGTCTAATTACTGCAAAATAATGAATCACAGAATACTTGAAACCTACATCAACAATAATATTTGTAAATAAAAACCGAATCTGTTTATTAAAAACAATACTGTTTAGTTACTATAACAAGTGTCCAATCAAGAAAGAGTTGAGAAACTTGGTGTTTTGGTAAATAAAACGTGTCTACGACATGTTTGTTTAGTGACAGCAAGTGAAAACCAGATATAACGAATGTGAAATGCGACTACTTATTTGGTACTTACATTTATTCAACTTTTAATGCAATTCTTTTATTAGTTTTAAATAATATTTAGGATGTTAACTAAGTACATACTTTGCTTACAATCTCTCCTTTCTCTGCTGAGTAATACATACTTTTTTACAATTACCTAATGTGTATTTTTGGCTATGAATTTTTTAATCGTTTTGATGTTTTCTTTTGACATTTATCAAGTACAGTTTTGATTCCACGAAGAACCATATTTTGGGTAATTATTTGGATTTTGTTTGCGACGACCTAGTTAGCTTTGCCCTGGACTTCGAAAAGGATATAACGACATGCCTAGGCATCAATACGAACCCCGTGAGTATGCAAATATGCATTATATTTATGGAGAATGCAAAGGCAATGCCAATGCAGCTGCTGCATTGTACGCAAGCAGATATCCGAATACTCGTCATCCCGATTACCGAGTTTTTGTAAGAGTCCACAATGCTTTTTGTGAAGGGAGAATGCCTGGTCAAAGTGTGGGTGGTAATGGCGAAGGCAGACCTCGAGATACGAGCATTGAGGAACTTGTGCTCGCTGAACTGGAAACAGATCGCTCAACTTCTACACGAGCTATATCAAGAAGTTCAGGCATTACAAAGTCGACCGTTCACAACATTTTAAAAAGACACCAACAATACCCATTCCATATCACAAGGGTGCAAACTCTGGAGCCTAGGGACTATGCTCCTAGAGTAGAATTTTGTCGTATCATGTTAAGAAAAATGGAAGAAGATCCAATGTTTTTCGATAAAATTCTGTGGAGTGACGAATCTACCTGCCAAAGAGATGGTTTCTTCAACATGCATAACTACCATAGCTGGCAATTAAAAGGAGAGAATCCACATTTAATGCGAGAGGATCACTCCCAATATCATTTTAAAATTAATTTGTGGTCGGGGATCTTAAACGGGAAAATAATTGGTCCTTTTGAGCTATGACTTTGAATGGAGCCAGATATTTGGAGTTCCTTGAAAACGAACTTCCCATTTTATTGAAAGATGTGCCCTTAAACGTAAGATCGACGAGGTGGCTGCAAAATGATGGTTGCCCTGCTCATTTCGCGGTTCAAGTTCGAAATTACCAAAATGAAACTTATCCTAATTGATGGATCGGCCGTGCGGGTCCTATAGCATGGGCTCCACGCTCTCCGGACCTGAACCCGCTGGTTTTTTTTTTTGGGGTTGCTTGAAAGAAAAAGGTTTACTCCAAACCAATTAACTCTGTGCAAGAACTGCGTCAAAATATTCAAACGGCTGTTCAAGAAATTACCAAACGACAGTACACCCGAATGTTAAAAAGAAATTTTATTAAAAGGTGCAGAGCTTGTATCAGAGTTGAGGGAAGGCAGTTCGAACACTTGTTATAGTACCTAAACAGTATTGTTTAAAAAAAACAGATTCGGTTTTTTTTTTTTTTTTTTTTTATGTTAAGGAGAAGGCACACGAGCACTCAGGCCACCTGATGGTAAGTGGAATCTGAGACCCATATACACATCTGAATTCTCAAGACTATAATCCTAAGACCTCAAATGCGTTGCCAACCCTGAGGACTAAGATGGAATGCCTCTATGCTAGTAATTTCACCGGTTCTCTTATCCCCACGCCGGAACACAATAATGCGAACACTGTTGCTTGGCGGGAGGTTAATGGATAAGATGGTGGTAGCGATCCGGACGGACCCTGCACAGGGTCCTACCACCACTAAACAAAACAAATAATAATAATATTTACAAATATTATTGTTGATGTAGGTTTCAAGTATTCTGTGATTCATTATTTTGCAGTAATTAGACGTTGGTTTTCATAAGAGAAGCGTTTTTTATGATATGACTAACCCAATCAAGTAAAGAGTTACTTATCGATAACTTGGTGTTTTGGTAAAATTCGCTCTTAGTGAATACTAACAGCAATAACTTTATCTGTAAAGACGTAAACACCATGTGTTATACCAGTTTAGAATCCACTATTTTTCAACATATTGGCCACTCTGGTCTTCATACAATTTTTTTTCACTACAAGCAGTCAAAGTTGTTGCAAACTAAAGCAAAATGTGAAGTTATAAATTAAGATATGTTTAACAAGAAATTAGTGTCGCTACCATAATGCTCTAAGACACATCCGTTAGCATCACTATTAAAGAATATTTAACAGCAAACAGAATCACAAAATCTCTTTATTTGTGACCTTGGCAGTCATTACAGTGAAGCAAGGTGCTAATTATTAAGAAAATAGAAAAGTTCGATTATCTCGAAAACCATGCAACTTTTACCAAACCTGTAAGTCCTTTTTAGGCACCAGCCTGAGGTGCCCCATGGATGGGTAGAAGGTTATCCATTATTTACTGGGCACCCTGTATATGGTCCTTCCCAATTCGGCGATAGTTTCGGAGATTTTCCTTTTCGTCACATGGGGTTATGCAGCCACACCAACGAACCTGCCTTAAGCCCCACTTGATTAGATTTTCTGTCATATCGTGTTTTCATGTTTGAAGAGGCTTGAAGTCCATGTTCACGAACGTGACTGTGAAGGTCTTCTATACGGTTCCGCAAATCGTTCGCATACTCCGATCGAGTTTGGCGAATCTGGAGGGCGTCCAATTAAAAGATCTGCAAGTAAACGAAGTTCTCATTCAAAGTTCACGTACGCTGGAGTAACAGCAGTGCTTTCGTGAGTTGCTGACCTATAAGACATCAAGAAGAGGGGAATATGCCTATCCCAATCCTTTTGGTGACTTTCAACCACCTTAGCCAAATGTCTATCCAGCGTCTGGTTGAATCTCTCAACCATTCCATACAATTGTGGGTGATATGGCGTGGTTTTAGTTTTATGAATTCCCATGATTCGGCATGTCTCCTGGAGCACCTTGGGCTCAAAGTTTCTGCCTTGATCACTGTGAATTTCGAAAGGCACTCCGAAACGACAAATCACCTCCATCACTAATTTCTCCGTTAACGTCACTGCTTCTTGGTTCGGAATCGCTTCAGGCCATTTAGTGAAGTAATCCATAATGACGAGGATGTACTTGTTTCCGGAGTCAAAGGTAGGAAACGGACCTAAAACGTCTAAAGCAATCCTTTCCCAAGATGTTCCAACACTGTATAACTTGAGCGCTCCTCTACTGCGTGTTTCCGGTCCCTTGACTGATGAACAGTTTGAGTTTCTGCACCAGTCTTCTACGTCTTCACGGCAATGAATCCAATAAAAGCGTTGCCGGATTTTCATTAAAGTCCTCTTAACTCCAAGATGCCCACCGGAAATTCCATCATGGAAGGATCTCAAAACATCACTTATTCTTTTCCTAGAGACAACTACCAGAAAGTGAGCACCCTTTCCATTTGCGGACTCTCATTTTCTGCACAATACGCCATTATGCATAGCCAAACTTTTCCATTGGGCCCAGTAGCTTGTAAAAATGAGGTCGTTAAGAATATTTCTAAAAACACTAATCATATAAAACGAAAACAAACAGAAAAGAGCCGTTGAATTGAATCGTTTGTTTACTTTGATTTGACTTGACAATGACAGATATAGAAGTGACAGGTTTTTTTTACATACACATACATAACATCACGCCTTCATTCCCAGAGTGGGGTAGGCAGAGCTACAGAAATACCAACAATTTCAAAAAGATATGTTAATAATTCTGTAACCACATTTTGCACAAGTAGGCTGAGATGTTTACTAGTGTATTAGTGACAGGTTGCAAGCCCATCGCCTAACAATACTAGAAGCCTTTATTCCCTTAGTCGCCTCTTACGACATCCACGGGAAGACATGGAGTGGCACTATTCTAACCCGGAAACCACACGGGGCAGGTTTTTTTTCTTTTTCAATAACTACAAAGTCAACAAACTTGTCGGCCATTAAAGTGTACAAATGTCAACGCCATAACTAAAAACAATTTTTATAAAATATTAGAGGAAATAAAAATAAAAGAGCCGCAGTTCTTTGATCTTTAGGATGACGGCAATCGAAAAAAAAAAATTACATCTCTTGCAAAAACTTTACTTAGCCTATTAAGCCCTACAGCCAAACAGACGAGGTGACTGCACTAAATAAACTTGTTATTTGAATACATTTGTTCGAACCAAAAAACAGCAGGCAGCCGGCTAGTTAAAATAAAACAGAAACCATAATAGTTATAATAACCATTAGGTACATTATAACCATAAACGTTACAGTGCCACTACATCTAGTTTTGCTGTATGATGAACACCGCCATAATATGGAGCCATCTGTGTAAGTCTTGTGGCGATGGTAGCGGTATTCACCATGTAGAAGGGCGGTTCCACCATTTATTTTAATATAATGTATATCCATTGAGGTCACTTTATCTTCCGTAATAACTTGATATTTTCCAACAACAATAATTATTATTCGCAAAACTTTAATTCAATTCAAAAGCTTTGAAAATGCAAATTATGACATTTAAAAGAATAAAAATATAAACACGGGTGAAAAAGAAAGAGGTTAAATGATTTAAAAATTATACAGAAGAGGTTTCAATCGCAAAGATATTATTATGTAACAGCGCATTACATACTGGAATATGCATTTTCTATTACTTACTTATGTAGATTATCAATGCGAGAGATAGGTTGGTCATCACTAGGGTCTAGGGTGGTACCGTTTAACTTTAAAAGACCCACCGTACCACCAGGGGTATGGCCAGGGGTACGGTGGGTCTGAAGGGAGTTTGACCCTCGTACCTGTTTTAGTTTTTGAAATGTCATAGACTAAAAAGGGGAAACATATACACATGGATCTAGTTATCTGAATAAAAACATTTATTATTATTATTATTATTATTGTCAATATTTATTTAAAATCTGTAAGTTAAGTTTTTTATAATAAATGTTAAGATATAAAAGTAAAATAACAATACTCATATAAAAAACAAATACTATAAAAAACCTAACCTACGGGTGCCGCCGGCAGCGGGGCAGGGCTCAAGCTACCGGTGGTTAAGGCTGCAAAGAGAGGAACCTCCTCACAATACGTGCCGTGTCGAGGAGTACTGCTTTCTGTATCTGGCCCTTGATCCAGCCACCTAGCGAGAGTCTCTTAAGGTGTTGATCGAGACTCTTCGCTATAAGACCGTTCGCTGAAACAACTATCGGGACAATGATCGTCGAGTCAACATCCCACATAGCGGTCACCTCATGAGCCAAGTCAAGGTACTTGCTGAGCTTGTCCTTCTCAGCCTTCACGAGGTTCTCGTCATGCGGGATGGTGACGTCAACGAGCACTGCCCGGCGTTGAGATCGATCTGTTAACACGATATCAGGCTTATTGGCAACAATAGTCCTGTCCGTGATGACAGATCGATCCCAATAGAGCGTAGCACGACCATTTTCAAGAACTGGTGCCGGTGTGTACTTATAGTACGGCACTTCGGACTCAACAAGACCATATTGAAGAGCAAGTTGCTGATGGATGATCCTGGCCACGAGGTTATGTCTGTGCAAATACTCACCGTTGGCCAAATGGGAACAACCAGAAATAATGTGTCTGAGAGACTCGCCGGGGCGACGACACGCTCGACAAATGTCGATCGTGCCATCCCTCAGAATATACCTCCTATAGTTGTTCGTCATTATGACCTCGTCAGCAATTGCACAGACAAAACCTTCGGTTTCCCCAAAGAGGTCGCCAAACCGTAGCCAGTTCACGGATGCTAAAAGGTCTACGTCAGGCCCTGTCAGGGCCCGGTAGAAACGTCGTGCAGCTTCTTGCTCTTCCATACGTTCTTGCGGTCCTCTGTGCTTAACACCGCTGGTCTGCGCCAGTTCTCGTTCAGAGAGGCGTAAGGCTCCTGTCTACTGCAACCACATCACGATGCATTCCACACTCATTGGCAAGGAAATATTCCCTGAGATTGCACATCTCGCGGTTGTGGAGATTCTTAGCATTTAAAATGCCACGACCTCCACACTTCCGCGGGATGTACAATCTCATAACAGACGAGCGTGGGTGCAACATGCGATGTGATTTAAACAGTAGACGGACCTTTATATCCAGGGCGTCCAGCTCAGTCTGAGTCCACCTTAGTATGCCAAAGGAGTATGTGAGCAGCGGCATCACCCAGCCGTTGAAAGCGCGCACCTTATTACCACCCGACAAAGAACTTTTGTCAAGCGGCAAAAGAAACGCTCCTTCATCGATTGCTTGATATCGCTGACCATAATACCCAAAGACTGTGACATACCAAGATATTTATAGGTTTCAACTTCGGAGAGAGATCTAAGAGTCATTGTCTCAGAAAGCTGCAAATTCGATGAATTTATAACTTTCCCTCGTTGAACATGCATGACCGCACACTTATCTACACCGAATTCCATCTTGATGGCACTACTGAACTCTTGTGTGATTTTCAATAGTGCCATAATATCTTGGCGCTTCGATGCAAATAGCTTGAGGTCGTCCATGTACAATAAGTGAGAAATGACTTCAGCCTCTTTACGAAGTCGATAGCCTAGCCCGGAATCCTTCAGCAAAGAGCTTAGAGGATTCAAGGCTAGGCAAAACTACAAAGGACTCAGACTGTCGCCCTGGAAGATACCTCTTTCAATCCTTATCAAGCTAGGCGAAACAGAGGGGACATCTGGACCACCTGGTTGACGAAGGACTGTGACCCACTGCCTCATACACACACCCAAAAAGGATCTCAAAGTTGTATCAACTTTATACAACTCTAAGATCCTTTCAAGCCATGAGTGAGGTACCGAGTCATAAGCCTTCTTATAGTCAATCCAAGCAGTCGAAAGGGCCGCCCTGTTCCGCTTTACCTGTTGGCTAATGGTAATGTCAATGAGGAGGAGCTCCTTAGTACCGCGGGACCCAACCTTACATCCATTTTGAGAAGAGGCCAAAACGTTGTTTGCTACAAAATGTTTATTTATTTTTTTACTCAAAATGGATGTAAGGAGCTTGTAGATGGTAGGCAAGCATGTAATGGGTCGATAGTTCTTTGGCTCCGCGGTACTACCGGACTTATGGAGCAGGAAGGTGACACCGGTTGTTAATAAAGGTGGCAAGGAACCGATCACAAGGGCGTTCTGGAATTGCGCTGCTAAACACTCATGTGAGGCTTTGAATCATTTAATCCAGAAGTTATGCAATCCGTCCGGTCCAGGACTTTTCCAGTTCTGAGCCATTTGAATTGCATAACTGATGTCTTCGGGGCAGATGGTAATGGGCCCCATTTATTTATTATTTATTTATTATTACAAACTAATTGCACAGTATAACAGTAAAACAAACCAAGGCACTGTGAAATTATAGATATTTAAAAATTCCGAAAATTGCAATAAAATACAATAAAAGTAGAATAGAAATTACATATTAAGGAATTGACGACACACGCACATCCATACTCTCGCAGTACCTCAAACATGCATCTCGCAGTGCAGCCCATCCACTAGCAAATACATCCTGCTCAGGGGCATATGCGAGAAACCCGTTTAAAAGGTGCAAGGCACGGACCAATGGAGAATTCCTGCGAAACACCGTACGACACGACGGAATCGCCAGCAAATGGCGAACACGAGGCCGAAAATCGATTCTAGTTCGTGAAGGAACCGATAGGCGCAGAAGTTGCGCTGCCAATTCAGCACACCCAGGTTCCCCCCGCAAGATTTCGGTGGTTAGAGCCCATGGGTTCAATAGTCTCACATTCACGCTCAATAACACGCATCCAGTCTCCTTCTGTATGCACGATAGGCACCGACCAGATGCTGCGCCAGAAATTAATCATAGCTTCAGGATCCGGTAGATGCCCGTCGCTCACACCTTGATCGGTTCCTTCCCACTTTCGGTACACCTTTCTCTGATCGCTTTGGAAGAGGCGATTTTGCTGGTATCTATCCACACGCTCTCTATAACGACGAATACGGCTTGCCCACGCGTAAACCTTCTGCTTCAGAAAGTCGATACGTTCCGTGACACAGGCCATAAAATGCTCGGGCCTTATTCCAGTCCCAGCAAAGGCCTGGGTCACGAAACGCATGACTGGGACGATTATTGCCCCCCCTGAAGCAGATTAGCTTTGCTATGAGATTCCTAAATTTATCGATACGCCGCTCGATTCACACTTGCCAAGCGGGGACATACCCGCGAGGATGCGGAGCTCGGTCATCGTCCGGAAACTTGACTCGAGCTACGCGACACGCAGCTATGGCCCCGCAGTACAGAATTGAGTGGGTATTGATAATATCCTCGCTGGTTTGTATATATGACGCCAGCAAGGCATTTAGGGCTCCCATTAGCGCTAAGTTACGTTTACTTGTAGGCAAGCGTGGTAGACGGGGCCTAGAACTGGGTGTGGACCGATACTGCGTGATCGCATCTTCCAAAGCCCTCCTCAGTTGCTCATTTACCTGGCTAGTCACACTTATATTCACACAATCCTCATCGTCGGCAGCGGGATCATCCCGCATTGACACCTGTGCATGCTGGACGACTGGCACTGAAGCTGACAGCGTAGTAGGAGGATCCCGAGTCAAAGTTGAGGATGTGTGAATAGGGAGCGCTTCCAGGCATAGCCGATCGAGTACAGATTGATCCAGCCGCCGAAGCCGCTGAATCGCCCGTACTTGATCCGAAAGTCGTTGGGCGGATACGGTGATGGCCGGTTCAAGAGACTGAAACAGAAGCAGCATACGATCACGATATGCAGTGAGGTTAGTTCCTCCCTCTGTAGCCCCATAATATGCTCGCATGCAATTTTCGTTGTTTAATTCTGTCCATCGCATGCGGCGCACTAAACCACCGGTAGCGGAAGCCGTGCGCGAAGCAGGATGCCCCGCAGACCCCAAGCGTGCCGGCAGCGGTGGTCGCCCGCGTCGCGCAGGTGGTCGTGGCGGCGGAGGCGGCGGCCCGCGCTCGTCGCTCGACTCGCTGGTGTCGGCGGCGGTGGCGAACTCGTCATCTGACGAAGATGGCGAGGAGCTGGACGAGGCGGGCGAGGATGGAAGGCGTGCGTCTGGTGTACAATCCGCTTGTATACGCTGCTTTCGAGATCTTGTTATCATTATTTATTATGATTTTAATTTATCTTGACGTGTGATACTGATAGATGTCATATTTACATTGAGATGAGATGTTTTATAAATATTGTTGTTACTGTTCATTTCTGTACATTTCTAGACTATTTAGAATAACATTGTTAATATAAATCACACACTAAATTATGAAAAAAAGAACTAAAATCAAATAATTTTTACAAACGGTGTAAAAAGCGTATGACTGCGTTAGCGTTTATTATTATTATTGTTATTATTATTATTATTATTATTATTATTATTATTATATATGAATGGCGTTTACAGCTTTACTTTTTTTTATCACTGCGTTCATATAAAAATATCGTATTACCTTCAACGCGAAATAATTTTAAAAATGAAACCGAAAATTTATACAGACGTGTTCTTTTTTATTTTTGTCATTGGTATATTTCAGTTTTATACTAAGTCGTACCGTTTCGGATGTAAATGTAATTAGAGTTTTATCGATTAATTTTAAAGCAATTTTGGAAGTGTGTTTAATAATACTAATAATTACATATTTAATTTTGTGCAAAATGTGGTTACAGAATTATCAACAAGTCTTTTTAGAGTTGTTGGTATTTCTGTAGCTCTGCCTACCCCGGTCTGGGAATGTAGGCGTGATGTTATGTATGTATGTATATTTAATTTTCTCGCATTGTTGGAGAAAAGCACTATACAAGCCTCGGGCGCGAAGGGCGGTTGCTGGACTCGTACAATAGCACGGCCTTGCCTGCATCTCGGCCGCAATAACTCATACTCGTCCCGCAACGGCCTTTTTTACGGTCTCTACAATAATGTACCATCAATGACCTTAAAATAGATACGATTTATTTCCTTTATGTGTAAACTCCGCTGCAACCGTCTAAAAGGTTCTGGATATATGAAATCTTTATTTTGCATTTGCAAGATAGGCAGGCACAAAGTCGAACGGTAATACTGGTTGTAGTGATTGTTAAAGAATTCTAAAACTGTAATAATTATTCTACAGAAAGTAAAACACAAAAACTTAAAGAAGTTACTATTATGAATAAAAAAGTAACCCAGCATATTCGATATCGAACACCATGAATTTGACTTAACTTAAACCCCAGTTCGGGTTGCCTCGTAAAAACTTTAGCACGTAAATGACAAAGTTTTGCGTGGCATGGCTATAAATCAAACGGAGTCTCGTGTCTTAACACGCGACGCAGTTTTCAAAGGATCGCATTATAAATAGGGGTTTCTTGTTACAAGCAACACTGCCTGCACATGCTTTTGTAATATTAGATTGTTTAACGAGGGACTAAAGTAAGCCATTCTGACATGAGATATTAATCCACCCGAGCAATAAGCGAGGGGTTAGAACATTACAAATAGTTCATAGACAACATTTCCGAACCGAAGACTGAGGCGGTGGAGGTTGTATGCCCAGCCCCAACCTGCCCTGCCCTACACCGGCTCCACCGCGCACTCCGACGGGTCTATATCGAATGGCATACAATTATTAGTCCTATTGTTGTGTCGCATAACGTCTTTTGTCCTAATAATGTGTGGCATACACTTTGTTCCGCATATTTTTGATTGTCCGAAATTGTTGCTCCAATTATCGTTTGTCCTAAATATATTTGTCCTATCGTTTCGATGTGGCTAAGATTCAACTGTCGAATGATTGATGTGCATAATTGTAATATTCCTAATATTTAATGTGCTAAAATTGTTTTGACTACATGTCATTAAGCATAAATCTTTTTACCAAGCTGAGTTAAAAGTTAACGCCTAGCAAAATCGCAATAGTTCTGATTATATATATAAAAAAACATGTAAAAAACCTAAACCTAAACCTAAACCTAACACTCCTCCTCGCTTCGCTCGTCGTCGTACCTAACCTAACCGAAATCTGACCTGCCTGAAGGTAGAATACGTAGCGATTCTGACTTCACGCCTACCATAGTTTAGTTTAGGTGCTGTAATTGTAGCTAGTTTAATAATAAGCAAAATAATTATTAGGACAATTCATGTTAGGAATATTATGCTTTAGGTAATTAGACTTTAGAGTTATCAATAGTAGGACAAACTTGCTTTAGGACGTTAAATGAGTATGCGCAAAAATTATTAGGACAAACGAGTAGTATGCCATTCAACAGTATGCCAAACATTCTC
>OX438762.1:45466908-45558172 GCA_949316455.1 Acleris holmiana | reverse complement strand
AACTAGCTACAATTACAGCACCTAAACTAAACTATGGTAGGCGTGAAGTCAGAATCGCTACGTATTCTACCTTCAGGCAGGTCAGATTTCGGTTAGGTTAGGTACGACGACGAGCGAAGCGAGGAGGAGTGTTAGGTTTAGGTTTAGGTTTAGGTTTTTTACATGTTTTTTTATATATATAATCAGAACTATTGCGATTTTGCTAGGCGTTAACTTTTAACTCAGCTTGGTAAAAAGATTTATGCTTAATGACATGTAGTCAAAACAATTTTAGCACATTAAATATTAGGAATATTACAATTATGCACATCAATCATTCGACAGTTGAATCTTAGCCACATCGAAACGATAGGACAAATATATTTAGGACAAACGATAATTGGAGCAACAATTTCGGACAATCAAAAATATGCGGAACAAAGTGTATGCCACACATTATTAGGACAAAAGACGTTATGCGACACAACAATAGGACTAATAATTGTATGCCATTCGATATAGACCCGTCGGAGTGCGCGGTGGAGCCGGTGTAGGGCAGGGCAGGTTGGGGCTGGGCATACAACCTCCACCGCCTCAGTCTTCGGTTCGGAAATGTTGTCTATGAACTATTTGTAATGTTCTAACCCCTCGCTTATTGCTCGGGTGGATTAATATCTCATGTCAGAATGGCTTACTTTAGTCCCTCGTTAAACAATCTAATATTACAAAAGCATGTGCAGGCAGTGTTGCTTGTAACAAGAAACCCCTATTTATAATGCGATCCTTTGAAAACTGCGTCGCGTGTTAAGACACGAGACTCCGTTTGATTTATAGCCATGCCACGCAAAACTTTGTCATTTACGTGCTAAAGTTTTTACGAGGCAACCCGAACTGGGGTTTAAGTTAAGTCAAATTCATGGTGTTCGATATCGAATATGCTGGGTTACTTTTTTATTCATAATAGTAACTTCTTTAAGTTTTTGTGTTTTACTTTCTGTAGAATAATTATTACAGTTTTAGAATTCTTTAACAATCACTACAACCAGTATTACCGTTCGACTTTGTGCCTGCCTATCTTGCAAATGCAAAATAAAGATTTCATATATCCAGAACCTTTTAGACGGTTGCAGCGGAGTTTACACATAAAGGAAATAAATCGTATCTA
This sequence comes from Acleris holmiana, assembly GCA_949316455.1. Lineage (NCBI taxonomy): Eukaryota > Metazoa > Arthropoda > Insecta > Lepidoptera > Tortricidae > Acleris > Acleris holmiana. The sequence continues at coordinate 45,557,028 of OX438762.1, read as the reverse complement.
TTTTAAGGTCATTGATGGTACATTATTGTAGAGACCGTAAAAAAGGCCGTTGCGGGACGAGTATGAGTTATTGCGGCCGAGATGCAGGCAAGGCCGTGCTATTGTACGAGTCCAGCAACCGCCCTTCGCGCCCGAGGCTTGTATAGTGCTTTTCTCCAACAATGCGAGAAAATTAAATATACATACATACATAACATCACGCCTACATTCCCAGACCGGGGTAGGCAGAGCTACAGAAATACCAACAACTCTAAAAAGACTTGTTGATAATTCTGTAACCACATTTTGCACAAAATTAAATATGTAATTATTAGTATTATTAAACACACTTCCAAAATTGCTTTAAAATTAATCGATAAAACTCTAATTACATTTACATCCGAAACGGTACGACTTATATTGACACTAATGCGGCCAGATTACTTATTTGGTATAACCTTATACACGTCATAACGCGTGTTGTTGTAGTGTGTATTGATATATATAGATATGTATAACTATTAATAAGGCTTGATATTGATGGGTATGGGCAGTCTGTAAGAAGCTTGGCTATAATAAACACGTATTATCCGAGTGCGCCTTTCATTTGGTGATCCCATCCGTACATGGTGACCCTGCCAGACCGGGCGTCGCGGCGGGCGCGAGTGATGTTAAATTTTACCAGTATGGACTAGGTTTCGATTGCAGTTTTAATATGTGCGCTACAGACAGTACCAAATTAGACCAGTTCTCGGACTCTTTGTATACTGGTGCCACGGTATTCTTGTAGGTGGTCTTCAGTCTTAGCACTTGTTGTTTTGTTTAAACTGTGCTCGCGTTGGTGCCGAGAAGAAAAACCTTAAAGCTACGTGATGGGCTCGACTACGTCTACAGAAAAAGAAGAAGTCATAATAGCCCAAACTGCGTCTGGTGGTAATAATAATGTGCATATGGACATAGATGCATTGTCTCGAATGCGTGTAAGTAGTACAGAGTTGCAAGGGATGCATGAAAATATTATTGCTGTATTAACGAGAGCCAAAAGTAGGCGGTTACGGAGCGAAAGTAACAGTAGTGCCATAACGGATCACGCGCCTAGTGACGACCGGGCCGAGCGACCGAGAGTCGTAGACATGCTGAAAGTGCCAAATTCTTTTACAGAATTACTGTTTTTAAATGAAGAGGAATGGAATAAAGTAAGGACACAGGAAAGAATAGAAGGTGAGGAATTTGTTTTTATGGAGCATAAATCAATAATTTGCGTCAAACCAACAAGCCAATCGCAATGCGCACGAGCTGCCTTTGCTAAGGCGTTGAGTTTGTTTTGAAGTAATATAAATAAGAAAGACGTGTTTGTCATAAAGAATGAAATAAATGAGAAAAATATTAAAAGCCTAGCGCGTACAATTAACAAATTATCACGATGGACAGGACCATATCTACACATTCTAAGAGGCGTTAAGCGAATTAATGATAGAGATACTATAAGATTAATTTTAAACGACTACCACATGCTACCCACGAGTGGTCATGCAGGCATAAGGCGTATGTTAAATAACTTAAAGCGACGTTATTTTTGGCAAGGAATGGAAAAGGATGTGACTGACTTCGTCACAAAATGTGACTCGTGTCAACGCCAAAAACATAGCAAATATACTAAAGAACCCATGATAATAACAGACACGGGTGACTCAGCTTTTAGTAGAGTATTTTTAGATATAGTCGGCCCATTAGTAACAGACAGCAACAATTATAAGTATATATTAACCTTACAATGCGACCTAACCAAATTTGCTGAGGCTTATCCTCTTACAACAAAAGACACGACATCCGTAGCAATAGCCTTGGTCAACAATTTCATTTTGCGTTATGGAATACCCACTAACATAATAACTGATAGAGGAGCCGAATTTATTTCAGCAACGATGCAAAAAGTATGCAGTCTTTTAAAAATTAATCATTTGACATCCACAGCGCATCATCATCAAACTATTGGATCTCTCGAAAATAGCCACAAAAATCTAATTTCATTTTTACGTATCCAATCCGAAAACGCGTCAAATAACTGGAGCACATGGCTACCCTATTGGTGTTTTGCTTTCAATACAACTGTACACACAGAAACAAAATATACCCCTTATGAATTGGTTTTCGGAAAGCTATGTAACTTACCCACTAACTTAAGAGAAACATTAGATCCGTTGTATAACTATAATGACTACCCATATGAAATGAAATACAGATTACAAAAGTCGCAATTAGACGCAAAAACTAATTTATTAGCGAGTAAGCAGATTAGGAAAGAGCGTTATGACTCATATGTAAACACTGTTAAGTATAGTGAGGGAGATTTAGTTTTAGTTAAAAATGAGGCTTGCTCTAACAAGCTGGACCAATTGTATTTAGGTCCATTTAAAGTAGTGAAAGATGTAGAACCGAATGTAATCATTTTAGATAGTAACAACAAAGAAAGATTGTTGCATAAGAATAGAACTAAAATGTACTTATAACCACAAAAAAAAAAAAAAAAAAAACTGTATTTTTTTATATAAAAAAAGGGGTGGCGTGTAGTGTGTATTGATATATATAGATATGTATAACTATTAATAAGGCTTGATATTGATGGGTATGGGCAGTCTGTAAGAAGCTTGGCTATAATAAACACGTATTATCCGAGTGCGCCTTTCATTTGGTGATCCCATCCGTACATTGTTTAACCGCCACAGATTCAAACGACCACACTCTGACGATCCGACGACACTCTGACGAAGTCATTTCTGACTTCTCATCACTAAAAATTGTTGATGTCCAATGGAAATTTAAATATTCGCGAGCGAAATTTTGTCGTGCAGCTTTATGAGATTCTGTAAGAGAGATCTTGAAGGCAGGAATCATATGGTGTAAATTAATTCAGTGCAAATGTTGCTGAATTGTTCTGGGATGCACATCAAAACGCTCCGGGAATCGACTTGTAGGAATGAATCCATTAACTTCGTATTCGCAAAACATTTGTCTTCGCTGGGGTTTAGTTGTTAATAACAGGGCGATGATTATTCTGTCGACGATCTACGATACGCCCTTCTTCAGCAAATCGCCTGACCCACTAGGCAACTGTGTCTCGCAAAAAAATAATTATCTATAACAATAATAGCTATTGCCCGCAATTTCATCCGCGTGGAGCTCGTTTACACGAGTCCCGAGGGAATAGTGTGAGGTGGATCACCCTTATCACTAAGGGGTATAAAAATAGTTTTTGTCCTATTCACAGACCTACTGAATATTACAAACAAAGTTTCATAAGAATCGGAGGAGTTTTCTACAAACAATGTGACACGAGAATTTTATATATCAGGAAGAAGAGAGAGATAAACTTTCCATATTATTTAATCATAATAAATATAGAAGTAACCAACCCACCGATATTAACAACTGTCTTGCTATTGCTCGCAAATAGAATTTAAATTTCCAAAATTTCGTAGAAATTGCTGGCATCTTATTTTCTTTCAATTTATTTATTTATATTAATGACGTCTAAACTTGACCTGTATGTCATTATGACAACGATCCTGCAATATTTCTGAAATGCCAGTTGTCAATATTTTAATCACGTTTAACCTATAACCTCTTTGTGGTTCGAACTAATCAATCTATTTATCCGTCATCTTGCTATTAGTTCCCGCGGTGTCATGTATTCGTGATTAATAGTACAATCTCGTAAATGCTCGTGGATGCCATAATACTGCAAATTTAAATAACTTCACAATGGCATAACAATTAAAATCCGTGACTGTACCTATTTCAAGGGTGGCGATAAGATATCTCGATTTAGATAGTTGAGCGACTACGACGAAGCACATTTGAATGGTTTACATATATTATGAATCTCCCGCGGCGTTGCTTGCGCGAGCGTGAAATATATTGTGTTTCTTATTCATAGAGAAGTGGGAGTTCAGTGGGATTATGATCACCACAAATTATAAAATAAAATAAAATGTTTTAGAAACCAAAAACCGCCCTCAAATACCCAAAAAAAACCTTCTTTTCAAAAGCTAATAAACCAGTCAAACTGAACACACAGATCATCCCAAACAGGTGAACGGATTTGGGCGCAGGGTTCTTATCAATAAAGCTGCAATAATCAAGATGGTTCTTAGCAAGATTTTATGCAAATTTGTTAGGCCGTTTAAGAGATATCCGCTCTGAAAGTAGGTGACACCGTAATTTTGGAGGCTATTAACCCACTAAAAGCTATAGCTATATCTAAAAACGGCAGAACCGATTTTTATAAAAACATGTCAATGAACAACCGCTAGAAAACCTGCTTACATTTTAAAAAAAGCGGCCAAGTGCGAGTCGGACTCGCCCATGAAGGGTTCCGTAGCAGCAAGTAACATAATATAAAAGTTCGTTGTAGCTTTGATCAATGTTTTTATGACGTATTAAAAAAAAACTACTTACTAGATCTCGTTCAAACCAATTTTCGGTGGAAGTTTGCATGGTAATGTACATCATATATTATTTTTACATTTATCATTCCCTTATTTTAGAAGTTACGGGGGGGGGGGACACACATTTTTCCACTTTGGAAGCGTCTCTCGCGCAAACTATTCAGTTTAGAAAAAAATTATAATAGAAACCTCAATATCATTTTTGAATACCTATCCATAGATACCCCACACGTATGAGTTTGATGAAAAAAAAATTTTTGAGTTTCAGTTCTAAGTATGGGGAACCCCAAAAATTTATTGTTTTTTTTCTATTTTTGTATGAAAATCTTAATGCGGTTCACCGAATACATCTACTTACCAAGTTTCCACAGTATAGCTCTTATAGTTACGGAATAAAGTGGCTGTGACATACGGACGGACAGACGGACAGACATGACGAATCTATAAGGGTTCCGTTTTTTGCCATTTGGCTACGGAACCCTAAAAAATCCGCGTTCAAACCGGTTTGTCCATTTTGGAGCTACGGTGTCACAGACACACACACACACCCACACACACACACACACACCCACCCACACACACACACACACACACACACACTTACACATCAAACTTATAACACCTCTCTATTTGCGTGGGGGGTTAAAAAATGATAAGAGACGCCAGCAACGCATTTGAAATCCGAGAGGTTTGGTTTCGGCGCATTTACAGATTGTGCAAGGAGATGGTACTAAAGGTAATATGATTTTTTATTTTACTACGTACTAATATACCTTATCAGTATATCGTTAGTTTAGGCACTACGAGTCCTCGGGCAGTCTCAATGCAACTCGTAAAGATGCTCAGTTTCTCAGGTTCTTATTAACGTGGAACATGACAAGACCACGGCTTATGCGTTGCGCAGACCACTGACAGCAGTTACCGGGCTGAGTTCACAGATGCCGTCTACAGAAGGTACCTCTATGTAACGCGGAAAAATACTTACATATGTATTTATGTAAACTCTTTATTGCACATAAACAATTAAAAAACATTTATCTAACTGTATTAATTATCCATCTAACCGTGGTTCAATAAGTCCCGAGACTAAGTACGAAAACAAGGTATTTTTTTATAAAATTAATTTTTATTCATCAACGTAGTCTCCTCCAAGAGCGATACAGTCCCTCCAACGCTTTTCTAACTTTTCTATCCCATGCATGTGGAACGATTTGTCTTTGGCTTCAAAATAAGTCTCCGTTACTGCGATAACTTCACTATTTGAGTAAAATTTCTTACCCTGGAGCATTTTTGTGAGGTCTGCCAACAGCCAGTAATCGCTGGGGGCCAAGTATGGCGAATAAAGGGGGTGAGGAAGCAATGCGAAGCCCAATTCATTAATTTCGGCCATCGTTCTCACGGACTTGTGACAAGGCGCCTTGTCCTAGTGAAACACCACTTTCTTTTTGTTAATTTGAGGCACATGTAACAGTCACTTTTTATATTTTACCCCTTTTCAAGGTAGTCTGTGAAAAGTATTCCACGCGCATCCCAAAATATAGACGCCATAACCAGCCGGCCGATTTCTGAGTCTTTAGCCGCTTCGAGCGGCTTTCACAAACCGCTCTCCACTCAGCCGACGACCTGAGCGTTCCCCACCATTTGTGTTCATTCGACCGCGTTTGAAGTCGGCATACCACCGACAAATGGAGCTGATCCCGCCGCTGATAACACTTTATAAGCCATTGCTTTGCTTCAACGGTATTTTTTCACATTAAAAAACAATGTTTTATCAACACGCGAAACTCGTTTTTTCCAATTCAGATTAGGTTGTACTGAGAGCAAAACGTCCTGTGTTACATTTAGTCCGCTAGGCATAATGGATGTTTGATGAGAACGACTACAAGGAAGAATGCCCAGGGAGCAAAATCGTCCGCAATTCAAAATGCCCTTGAACCACATCGTCATCAACCGAAAATGACAAAAAAAGAAAACGTCTCTACGTACATTTGTAGCTAGAGGCTAAATTACGATTAGGATGTTTTACTTGTTTAGCAGTTTGTAGGTATACGCACCTACTTCATTTGTCAAAATTGATTAATTAAGAACGACGCTAGAGTGGAAATTTATATACAAACATACATACTTAGTACATACATACTAGCCGTATGTACGTGGGGGGTATTTAAGAGATAGAAATACACGATTACACCGACAATTGAGCGCTTTATTAAACGCACTCACTTAATCAGTACAAACAATTATTGCTCAATAAGCTTCGAATACGCAGATGATCGCTCGGTTCGCACTGTCGCTGTCCGTCCAAGTGAAGAATGATCGCGAGCCGGTGGGTCCTCCGCTTTTACACCCCACCCGAAGATTGTTCCAAAATGCCTTCTGCAATAACCGAGGACGACCTAGAGTATTCGTTGCTGGAAAGTTCTATGCATTTGTCTCATTTTTTATTTTTATTTATTTATTTTAAACAATTAAATAATACATTAAATAGCACCTTTAAACCACAGACCGGTTTGTCTCGAAGTAGGAGTTCAGTGGCATTATGATCACTAAAAAGTATAAAATAAAATAAACTATTTAAAACAACAATAACCCGCCTTCAAAAACCTAAAATAACTTTTTCATTTGGTGGTCAGGCAAACTGAAGGCGGCGTCCCACAATATTTTTAACCAAAAGCCCACTTCAGTTTGACTAACCTACTACTATTAAAAAAACAGGTTATTGATTTAAAAAAAATATATAAATGACCAGTTTTACCATGACAGGTTTTCAAATTACGTGTTTCACTGTATTGCGAATAAAAAAGGTGTTGGAAAGCTGTGTTTACATTGCTCTGCTTTAATATAAAACCAACAGTCAAATTCTGGGAATTTCACAAGTTAAATTGAAAATGCATTAAAATAATAAATTATTTTCTTAATAAAAAGAAACTACAAGTTTTGCTTGAAATTCTTGGATTGGTTAGTTGTGTAGAGTACATATTTAACTGCGGACGTTTTGCTCCCGTGGCCATTTAAATTACGGGCGTTTAATCAATATGACATTTTGATTAGTTGACGCAGGACTTTTTGAATTGCGGACGTTTTGCTCCCATGACGTATTACGTTACGGACTTTTTTTCAAAGAGGACATTTTGCTATGAGGACCTAACACTCCTAACTCGTTTTTTCCATTGTATCATTATTTTATTGTTTCATTTAAAACATACTCATATCATTTATTGATGGCCAGTACTTTTTAAAAATCAAAAGTAGTAGTAGCCTTTAATATATGGGCCATTTCCAAGTTAGTACATTACTCGTGTTGTATAAGACCTAACAATATTGTTTTAGTTATCCAATAATAGACTCAAATAATAACAACTCAGCTGTCCACGCTGCGCGCTCTTTTCTGAACCGTCCGGACTATGAAATATTTTTAAAAACTGATGTCAAAAATGCTTTTAATTCGGTCAATCGGAGAGAGGGCGCTGCAGTGCCATTATTTACATATCTTTAGTGATCGTGCGTGAAAAATAAATAGTTCTAGTAGCGATTCGTCGGCGAGAATCATTTATTAACACGAATTATCGTTTAAATTATTCGGTCAATTGGTGGTGAAGCGGAAATATCAAGAAGAAGTGTAAAAATTATCAATAAGCCGACCCGTAATAGTGTTCTTATTTTTTTACATTGCGGTGTGATTAATAACTGATTATTCTTTGAAGTGAACTTATAACCATAACGATCTACCTAGGCACGGTCTTTAAAGAGTTACAGACATTTAAATTGTGATAACAAGTGATTAGATTATTATAACCTAAAATTAGTGATACTGAATTGTCATAGTCACTGACCTCACGCCAATAAGTTTAAAGCGCCTACTGAATTTTAATAGCAAAGCTGATAAAAATTGTCATTCTTATGTGAAGGATGTAAGGAAACAATTACGAACAAAGCATGTCTAACTTGCACTATTTGTAAACATAAGTACGACTTATTATGTGCAAATATCTCCGACAGGCGTTACGACATGATGTTACCAGAGAATAAAAAAAAATGGAAATGTCCAATGTGTTTATCTAATATGCGTAAAGTAGACAATTCCAATTCACCAGCTAGACCAGTGGCCCCCGAGGATATATCTCAATTGCCTGAAGATATCAATACTAATGATAAAAAAACCAACGTCACTTTAAGAAAAAGACAAATTAATCTACCAACAGCTAATGCGATAGATTCGAAAACACAAACTTCTGACTCTGGAATGTCATCCAGCTTAACAACACTAATCTGCCAAGCCCAGGCATCAGAAACTAGTGTTATACTTGAGGAACTTAAAACATTTCGAGAGTCGATGACAAACCTATTACAAAACCAAGATGCTCGCCTATGCGCCTTACAGGATAGTCTAATGAAACTATGCATAAGCCACAACATGCTTAAAACTGATCTTGACAATTTGCATGGAACCGTTGTGGACATTACGCAGAATGTTAACACTCTACGAATCACCGTTGAACAGAATACCAAGCGGATTGTTGACCTTGAAGCCGAAAAAAGATTAAATCTCCGGCTATCGTCTGTGAAGCAGTCCGCTGGGGATCCAGCCCCACGTAGCAGTGATAACAAATCTCATGCTCATATCACTGCTAACCAACACTGCGAACCTTTGGATGCCGCAGTATTGTCAGCGTTACACAGAGAAGACAGTTGCAGCGCTACAGCACGCTCCACAACATACCCATGCACATCTGCGACTCAATTGGTCAATCACGGAAAACCATCATATAGTGACATAGCAATGACGGTAAAGTCGACGACAGACGTGAAGAGCGCAAAGAATAGATTCAGTACAAGCCGCTCACACCGTTCAATTATCAGAGGAACTGGCGACGCTGATGAGGATCTAAAAGTTATCGATCCTGTCAAATACATACATGCGTGGAACTTTCACCCGGAAACAACAGAGCAAAACGTTATTTCGTTTCTGAACAAGAAAAAAGCATGCAATGTCTACAGTGTCAAAAAGCCAGATCCTTGCCATAGTAGGCACAATTGCTTCATAGTGTCCATACCCCAAAAGCAAACGCAGGGCCCTGATGGAATCCCCCGGTTTATAATTAAAGATTGTTGCGAAGCATTCATCCAGCCATTACGATATATATTTAATCTCTCGTTACAGTCGATGATCTATCCTATAACTTGGAAGACCTCTAAAGTACTTTCAATTCATAAATCCGGTTTAAAGTCTGATATTTCTAATTACAGGCCTATCGCAGTACTGCCAGTCTTTGGGAAAATATTCAAATCTGTAATCTACTCGCACATCCTCAAGCAACTTCATGGATCGTTCTGCGAGGAGCAGCATGGCTTTCTCTCAAAGCGTTCGACCACATCAAATCTTTTGAACGTAATTACATTGATTGCCAATAATATGGATGTAAAGAGGCAGGTAGACGTGGCATACTTTGATTTTCAGAAGGCCTTTGATAGAGTTAACAATGACACTTTATTGAGAAAAATTGCCAATGCCGGTTTCTCATCTAATTTACTTAAGTTGTTCGTCAGCTATTTATCTGAAAGAAAACAGTATGTTTAATATGAGTATTCTGTATCAAAAACATTCTCTGTTACATCCGGAATTGGGCAAGGAAGTAATTTAGGTCCCTTGCTCTTTCTTATTTTAATTAACGACCTCCCGGCCTTTATAAAGCACGCCAACTGTTTACTATTTGCCGACGATCTTAAACTTGCACTACCCATTGACAAATATGATGACTGTCTAAAACTGCAAGACGACATAAATAGAGTTTACGAATGGGGTCTCAAAAACAATCTGACCCTTAATAGGGACAAATGCTCAGTTATGTCATTTACGCGAGCACGCCAACCCATGCTAAATAGCTATACTTTAGGGGATAGGTCCTTGCTACACGTCTCATCAGTTCGTGACCTTGGTACATGGTTTGACTCGCACCTTACTTTCAACAGTGATATAATAGCGACCTGTGCCGGTGCGAGAAGATCACTAGGTTTTGTTATCCGACAATCTAAATTGTTCACCGATCGCAAAGCTATGACTGTGCTGTTTAATGCATACGTCCGAAGTCGACTTGAAACCAATTCCATTATATAGTCTCCGCATGAGCGAAAATACGTACTCATGCTAGAAAAGGTTCAAAAAACTTTTATCCGTCTTCTATATAAAAAAACTTATGGGTATTATCCCTACATGTATCCAACGCTCTTTATACTGGGAATGGTGAATTATACAGCCCTCGAAACCAGGAGAGACATATACCTAGTTAAATACTTCTTTCAGCTCGTTCGAGGGTATATCAGTAACGGGTTTCTTCTGCCCCTAATTTCTCTGCGGGCGCCACCCATGTCGAACCAACAACTCCGCCCTCGCCGTCGCCCACTCTTCGCTGTTCCGGCGGCGCGCACGCGCGCACTAGCTCACTCTCCACTGCACCGGGCCCTGAAGCTCCTAAATGACATCTTGGACAGCGACAGCCAACTTAATATTTTTTTCACCTCTGAGTCGCGTTTCTACGCATCAGCCACTCGGCACTTGGAAACAATTGTCACCTTAAGTTCAGTTCAAGCTTAGATAATGCTTAATTAGATATAAGTTCTTGTGTATGTTTATCTCTCATTAATAATTAATACGTGTAGCATGACTGTTAGTGTTAATTAAGAGAATTTAATAAATAAATAAATAAATAAATCGTGGTGCCTTTCTAGCTGCTAGTTCCAGAAATATATAGCTAGCATATTTGCGGTAATGCTACGGGGCACCGTCCAAATTACTTTTTGGTGACAAAATTATACCTTCATGCATGGGTTGCCAACAGGGAGACCCACTGGGGCCCGTCATTTTTAGCTTAGTCATTCATCAAATTATTTCAGATCTAAAATCCAAATTCAATGACGGTTCCCTCGGTTGGAATGCCTTAACTGTACTTCATGACATACCTATACAAACGATCATCAGCATATTTTTTACCTGACCATATTCCATTGGTTTTTTTTATATATTATCAATTTAATGCAGCTTCACCCATCATTTCGGTCCTTTCCAATTCATCATTAACACTTTTAGGTTCACCGATTTTTGATGAAGCCATTATTCAATTGTAAATGAAATCTGTTTAAAAATGGCACTTTTATCTTTCGGTTTTGTCTTTTTACTCCATATAGTACGAGAGCCCACGACCAAAATTTTTGTCTCATAGCAATACGGCCAAAACCGCATCAAATCGATAGATACGATTATCCTGAACTCGAAAATGCCAATATCAGACATTTTCCGCGTAGCGTTTGATCTGACCGAATTTTCAAAATTGTCAAAGAATTTTACCGAACTGCATCATAGCAATATGTCTGATTTGCAGATGTAGTTGAATGATAGTTCTGAGATACCGGAAACATATTTTTCAGACGTTAGTGGTGTAGCGCAAACCCGTAAAATCACTTAAAAAAATTAAAAATGAGACAAAAAAATGTCTCATAGCAATACGTCTGAAAATCTTTTTTATTAGTAAATTTTGGTTATTTGATGCGAACAAAACAATTTTCAGACGGAAATGTGAACGCATTAAATTTTGAGACCGTTTTGAAAATGTTAACAAATTTTACAGATCGGTATCATAGCAATATGTCTGAAAATTGTTGGACATGATAAAATAAGTTGTCCACATGTGCAAAAAAATTATATCAGACAAATTAAGTGTAGCACCTTCTCTATCAGACAACTTTTCGATACTCAGATATCATTTAAAAATCGTATTGAGGCATCTTGAATTTTCTGTTACAAACCAATGAATACGTTGCGACCCTGAATTTATTAGATGATAATTAACAAAGAATTTACCCGAAACCGAGTTTTGGTTTTATTTAAAGCACACTTGAGTAACTTTTACAAAAGAAATAAGTAATGACATCTGTCATCTGTAAAAGTACATATAATAGACAAGGGAGATTCTTGAATATCTATGAAGGCTGTAAATTTAAAAAAACATTTAACAGAAGCGTCGGCCAGGCGACTCCGAAACGTTATTTTCGTTTTTGGGAGTATATGCTACACTTAAAGTGTCTGAAAACAGGTTTTTGGTAATCATAGCAGCAATACGAAAAGTTGAAAAAAAATATTATCCGTATTGCTATGATACAGGTCGGCTAAATTTGTTGACATTTTCAAAAATGCGCTCAGGCTATATGCTACGCGCAAAATGTCTGAAAACAAACTTTTTCGTAATACAATTATAAAATCTATGTACATTTTCACTATCAGACGTATTGCTATAATACCGACTGTCTTTTTTTTTTGACACAGCAGAAATGGCCTCCCACGCAGTTGCTACACTTTCGACCGTTACTACACACCTAGTCGGGTTCAGAATCATACAATCTAACGATTTTATAGGGTTTTTGCCGTATTGCTATGAGACATGGTTTTGGTCGTGGGCTCTCGTACTAATAATTCATGTACTTGCTACACAGTTGCCCAATTTGGAAATTTCCAGATATCATGTCTGCTATCGACAATACTCTTCAATCAACTCTATACAAGTTATTAAATATTAATTTTAGTTTAAGGGCATGGGCTCAAGCGGTTCTCCCAATTCGTTACGGTGGACTTGGTATTCGATGCTCTTCTAGTGTCGCACTGAGGGCTTTCCTGCCCTCCGCTTATGGTTCGTTGCCTCTCGTCAGTATAATTTTAAATCTCCTACAGATACTTGACGTTGAGATTGCGAACCTGGTGGAGGCCAGGGATGCTTGGTGTGTATCGTGCCCTGGAGTGGATATGCCAGTCAAGAGGCATATTCAAAGAGCATGGGATACACCACGTCTTACTTCAATTCATGCATCCCTTGTAGCAAATAGTCCAGACGATTCAGATCCCGCACGTCTACTCGCTGTCTCAGCAAGACAATCGGGTCACTGGGTCCACGCGCTTCCATCCCGCAATATAGGGACAGTCTTGGTTCCAAGCAGCTAGCGCATAGCAATAAGCTTGCGGCTTCAGTCTTGCATTTTATTCAAAAGGCATTTTGATTTCAAAGTCTCACCTTATGTCTCCAAATTTGCTACAACATACTATTTTGAATGCTGTGGAATCGAAGCCATTGGCATTGGTCTCATTGTTATCAATATTTATCGAATCCCAGAGCAAACAAAGTCATATAAAGGTTGTACACTATAAAATCCGGCCATGCATGCTCTGGTGTATCTTTGCAACGCATGCATATTTTCAAGCAGTTTTTTTAAATAATTTGTGTCATTATAATCCCTCTTGATCGAGTTACCTTAAACGCAAGATGCCAATAAAAGCGTTATACCTAAACATGAGAGTTGCCTAAAAAGTTGTTTGCTCTAAACGAGGGATACCTATGAAGCAGCATGCCTGAAATGTAAAATCTACTAAGAAGCAGATTGCTTAAAGTTGATGCCTACAAAGCAGGATGCCTAAATGGTTAAATGCCTAAATGGAAATGCCTACAAAGCAAGTAACACCAAAGCTGCCCTCGTCCTACCGCCAACCTATTTGGCGTTGAACCAAAAACTGGTGCCATCATTGTCCACTACATCGAGGCTCTCTAACTATGATACCTGTCTTCTTTTTTCTTGATATTTAAGAGCTAAGCTCTTGTCGGTGTCATTGTGTAGAATGAAACAGACAACAACTGTCTTGAGAGAAATAACGTGGTTTGCCATTCCCTTCTCTATTTCACAATCTAGTGAATAATAAATTAATCACAACCTAGTGTGCAGGTTTCATCACGATGTTTTCCTTCACCCAAAGCAAGTGATGTTCGTATAAACTCTCAGAGTCAGATAAGTCTATAGACAAAGAAAATTAGAAACGATGTTAGTAGGATTCGAACCCGGGACCTTCAGTTTACAATGGCGGGCGTCTAGACCATAATAACTAATAGTACAAGATAAGTTACTTGAAAACTTTTCCGTCATTAACCCATTATAATAGTGTACGTAAGTACTGGCCACTTGAAATTAAAATTATCCATTATGTGTTGACAGCCAAGAATTTTCTCTGTCAATCATTCATTAAATAAACATTTTGCCTTACACTCATCTGTTGTACGAGATACCCATCAAATTGAATATTTATTACAAGTTCTTTATTAATAATACCTAGTACTGTTCATTTGTTCAAGGTAACAATCATTCTCTTAAGATCCATTCATCAGGTCTATGATGTATCTAATGAAATATTTATTTCTAACTAGATCCATCACGAGGAAGTATGGATCTAATGAGACAATATTTGTCACCTGATACATCTTCTACCCCATTGCAAGAAATGGATCTACGGAGAATATTTTTCTCAGTAAATCTTATATGTTGTCATGGATCTAATGAGAAGTAAATAATGTATCCATGTCAAGGTCACCAACATGCATATATTAGATTCAAAAATATTTATATATAAACTTTATAAACATCGTAACAAAGTATGTAACATATTTTTGAGACTGGTATACAGACATATTGGTGTTGCTGACTGTACTTGAGGATATATAAAATATTTTAAATCTATTTAGCCAGATAAATTCTCCGTGAATATTATAACTTACGTTCACATCACCATTTCTGGAAATTATCAAATCTTAACCACTTCAATTGCTTGAATTTACCACTTACAAACTAATATTTTTATAATTTACCACTTTTTAAAATGGTTAGTCTGGTCAGATTTCATTCAATTTTAGAACGATTCATTGTTGACGACACCACTAAACGGCACCCTCCGGCCGCGATGGCAACCGAGTTTGGTAACCAGTTGCCAAAAAGTATTGAATATTCTTGTTAGACAACCAGTTGCCAAAGACGAATGACTGTTCTTGTTACATAACTGTTATCTTTCCCCCTTGTAGTTTCGCAACCAGTTGCCGGAAAAGAAAAAAAATCTCGTTACTCAACCAAAGTTGCTAAAGGATTAAACACATATCTAACCTTTTTGGGCTAGATGATTGTATTCGCCGTTTTACGTTTTCTTTCTGATATCATCTATCAATTTATTTGTCCTATTGCTAGAGGTTATCGATTAATTGCAGTATTATGTTTATTGCAAACTAGATTACAATACACATAATAAATAAGTCGTTTCCGAAGCAGTCAACATGTCGACTTCAAATATATATCCAAATACGTCAGCAATAGAATTTATTAGTTCAAGAAGAGGAGGTGTTTCAATGTTGTACGATGGTAGGCGTTACAGCCGTAAAAAAAAAAATGTAATTCAAAACTCATTTTGGAAATGTAGTGCCACAAAAGGATGCCGCGGAAATATTACTTTAAATACTCGCAATGAAATAATCACGCAAAAGGCACATACGGACGATTGTAAATGTGATTTTGCGAAAATGATATTGTTAAAGAAAATGGATGATCTCAAGATGAAGAGTTGTTGCAATTTTGAATCAATCCCTAAACAATACGACAATATGATACGTGAGTTAAAAAATGTGGGACTCAATCTCGTCAGCGATGTACCAAAGTTCAGTAGTGTGAAAACTAGCCTCTATAATGAGCGTAACAGAGTAATTGGGACCAAAAAAATGCGTTTTACGCAGATCACAGACGTCGTAATACCCATGAAGTATCAACATTTATTTCTATGTGAGTATGAAGATGGAGATTTTAGAATAATTGTATTTTGCGTTGATGATGTGAAAACAAAAATGAGTAAATACAAACATTTCTTTGCTGATGGCACTTTTAGCAGTTGCCCAAAACCTTTCAAACAGTTATATACCATTCATGGGTATGATGAAGAGAACCATATAATAACACCATTATTTTTTGCACTTCTCCCTAACAAAAAAAATCGAACGTATAAAATTTTGTTACGCTTACTAAAGTCGCAAATATCTACGTGGAGTCCAAAAAAAATAACATTAGATTCAAAGAGGTATTTCCTAAAATACTTTTTAAAGGATGTTACTATCACTTCAACAGTGCACTGTGGAAAAAGGCGAAGGCCTTAAAAATAAAAACCAGAGTTAAGAAAAGGCATGTGGCGAGATGTATAGGAATTGCTCGCTTACCAAAAAAATATCTAACTGAAGGATATACGTATGTAATCGCAAAGAGCCCTGTCGGTGAGCAAATCAAGAAATTTAATAAATATTTCCAGAGACAATGGATAAATAAAGATTATTTTTCGGAATCTTGTTCTTGTGATACTGAACAATTTAGAACCAACAACAATATAGAGGGATGGCATAGAAAAATCAACAGTTATATTGGTCGGAAACATCCAACACTGGCACATCTGCTTGATATTTTGGAATCTGAAGCTACATCCTATGATTTAAAAAAAACTACACAAAAAAAAAAAGAAATAATACGAGGAGATCGATGAGGAAATTCGATTAGCAATAAAAGCTTTAAGAAAAAAGAAAATTTCTGTCGGACACTGTCTGGAAATTATCAGTCCTTTTGTAATTTCATTCTAATACTTAATTAATGAAATTCTGATTAATGATTCGATTTTCAGTTTATTGCTAATGAAGTACTTACGTATTGTGTTTATTTTAAGTTATTTTATATGTAAGCTGTAGTTAGTCCGCTATACTAAATAGTTTTATTGCAAAGTAAAATTCATATGATAATTTAAACCGTAAACCTCGAAGTTTTATTTATTTGTTGTCTAATAGCAAATTTGTTATTGTTTAGAATCTAAATATTTTTTTCTAGAATGGACCGATCACCGGTATGTTGCAGGTGTATAGTACGGCAATGTCCTATAGAATGATAGTTCGTTGCCAAAGTGGTACTCGGCCCGATACATGTCTGGTTTTTGTTTAATTATATTACTCGTACTTTATTTTTCTCGACTTTATTTATTCTTGTATACCTAAACCTATAAATCCACTCTTTACACGTGGTACTACCAGACAGGATAGTAGTACTACGGGCAATTTTTAGAAAAAAACCTTCCGCAGTAATGACATAAGTATTTTTTAACAACACTATGATTCCTAGTTATGAAACGAGAATGATAATTACTATTAAGTAACTATACTTAAAAAATTCCTAGTTGGCAACTATAGTTATGTAACAAGAACAGTCATTCGTCTTTGGCAACTGGTTGTCTAACAAGAATATTCAATACTTTTTGGCAACTGGTTACCAAACTCGGTTGCCATCGCGGCCGGAGGGAAACGGCCCCACCCCTAGGAGTGTCGTTATGCATAATGCGTCAAACATATTATGTTAACAACACTACCGGTGATTAGTGTTGTACAATACAACGTGTTACAAAATAATCCGTAAAAAAGAAATTACAAAAGTTAATTAATTTATTAATTTCTTCTTCTTAAAAAAGTAGTGCCAACCCTTATTAAATAACGTCAGTTCAGTATCTTGGGTATACAGTATACTAGGGTTGACACTACTTTCGTAATTTCTTTTTTACGGATTATTTTGTAACACGTTGTATATCGAGAAAAATAAAACAAATTTTATTATGATTGATAGTCAAAGTGTAATGTGTAATAATAATAATGAATAATATTTATACATTACAGTGGTCAAGCCTACTTTCCATTGTTACCCGTCCCTCGAAGGGACCACGGGGAATAAAAATCCTCGTGGTCCCTTCGAGCAATATTATGCTGCCGAATCACAGAAGAAAAAATGCATATTAGATTTATTTTTAATTATTTAAATGGTTGTAGTACATAAAGATGAAACTGTGTAATGTATAAAAAGAATTTCTTGCCGCATAACGCGAACAATATCTTCTGTTTGAGCTTGGCTGAAGTCTTCGCAAACATTTGGTGCCTCCGTCAGGTCCTCCCATGCACCAGCTGCCAAGTGCTCGCCGCACACACGAGTATTTTGTGGGATATAAAAGTTTAACTCGCATAGTAACTTCACCCTTACCATGTCGGGTATGAATAATAATGGTGTATTTGGACACCCAATAAATATGCTTCGATTTGAATTTTCGTATGCTCTTAAAAGACTCATTTCTAACTAAGTAAACCTTCGATTAATAATATTATCAATTTTTCAATTATAAACGTCAAATTATAAATTTAAGTGAATAAAGACAAGAAAAATTGTCATTAGTGCCAGTGTTCCTTAAATGAACAAAAAGGTCCTATACCAAAAAAAAAATATATATATATATATATAAACTGGCTAAGAGCGTGTCGGACCCACTGTTTTGGGAATGGAGACATTGAAGTGTATTTTGGGAATAAGGGTGAAGATAATCAATTATTCATTTTGGATCGCACATTGCTGTATCTTTTGATCTTTAAATGATATTAAATATGTATTTGACAGAAACAATAAATGTTTGTTATAAATAACTATTTTTAAACTACCAGTATTCTTCAAAAGAGATATTAATCAAAGAAATTGATACTTTGGGAAAGTCCCTACTTTGTAATTGTACGCCCGACGAATTTTAGTTACTACGCAGTTGTTCTAGGGCGATGCTTACTGGAATATTTCCGTGAAGTAATGCTAATTGTATTTCCAAAATCATATTGTCTTTAGCCACCGTTTTGTCAGCTCTTTGAGGCGAAACTGAGACAGTACCCTGGTAAGGTAGAATTTTATTTAACATCCGAAGAATCGTCCCATTATTTTTGTTAATCGTTTTGTTTAATTTAGAATGATATCCTTCCAAAACGTTATTCGTTCTATGCCTTTCGCCAAAAACACTCAAAACATCCAAATTTTGTCTTAGCCAAAAGGATTCTATGTCGTTAATGAATTTTGTCATTAAATTTGTAATTTATCTTCACACAAAGTTTTAATGTAAGTCCAGCCCTCCGTAATATCAGTAGAAGGAATCAAGGCTAACGCTTTTGTCAATCTTACGATCCTTTTTTCTGCATAGGTATTAGTATGCTTAAGTTTGTCAGCTTTTTTATTTATATTTTTACACCAATAAAAGTAACAACCTTTCACTATGATGTTGGGAAAAACGCCTTCTCAAAGTCTGAATGTATTTTAAGCGGTAACCAATGCGGCAATAGTGACTTAATCATGCTAAATAATTGGAAATAGCTGATTTCCTTTTTGTCGGTCATTAGTGCAACCACTAAGGGTACGACATTAGTTGATTCAAATGTGCTCCCTGTATCTCCATGAAGTGAAAATATTTGTGTGAATGGGAATGGGCATGATTTAAATGTCCCATCCATGAAAAACTCGGTTGTGTTTTTTAATAACTCCCGGCTCTGCTCCGAACAGAAAACTAAAATTCTCTTCTGATCATCTGAGTAATCAGCTAACATAGAGTTCTTAAATTTTTCTGAAACCTCTACCTCATCGAAATTATTAAAAGTAGTTTTAGATACACCCAACGAATGGTTCCGTGCAGCATATAAAAAACTAGTCGTGTTATTCAGGGGGGGTAGAGATATCGCCAAATCTATGCCAGTGTTTTGTACAGAGGCCATCTTATCGGCGTAGAGCTTTGGTAATGGCTCATCAGATTGTACGACTTCATTACTCAGCTCGTTAAGTATTCTATTCTTTTCATTTTCATACGCATCTCGCTCACATGTGTGAGGGACACTTCTCAGGAGTTCGTCATCCTTAAACAAGGAAATTATAGGGATAATTATTGCAGTTTTAACCCTTTTAACGCCAATAACCCCTAAAGAGGTCGTGTGCGGTCGTGCTCACCACGCCAACAACCTCTAAAAATGTCGGTTAAAAAAAAACCCAGCGACATTTGATTCGATTTTTGTTGAAACAAATACCTACATTATGAAAAAAAATACAGTTGTTGGGACGAAGTATCTACTCGGTGTTTTCCGAAAATATTAAACAGAGCATTTCAATGAAATCATCAAAATGAAAACGCACGATTTTCGGCAATCAAGTGTAAGAAAAATTTTCCTATTAATTCGTTATTTTTGATAACGTAACAGTACTTGGCGTGTGAGTGATCAGATCATTAAAATATGAAAGCGTTCAAAGGTTTAAGTTGAAGTAAATTGATGGAAAAGTCTAAATTCTACTACTACTTACTCTCAAGGTAACAGTTCCCAGACACTTCGACTTTCTATAGGAAGTACATCTCCACACGGTAGATCCATTACCATATTGTTTATGCTTGTGATATTTATATTTATCAAACAGCAAAGCGACTCCGCCATTAGTTTTTATAAATTGCATTATAACTTACTTTAAAAATAAAGTGTAATAGGTAGGTATTGAAAAATGCAAGCACAGACATGGTGTTTGTAAATAATAAACAATGTGTGACATTGACATTGTCTATCGACAATTTAATCTCAAGTACCAGCTCCTTGCACTAAAGAGCTCGTACTACCTAGGAAAACATATTTCACAGCCCTGCGGTGGTGTCGTTATCACATTATGTTGTCAACAATGAATCTTTAGAACAGCATTTCCAGATATGGTTAGTTTAAGAAACCGTTATTTTAGATAGTAATAACTATTGAGAAATTGTCATTTTACAAGATGGGTAACGCCAGATGTGAGTAGGTATTGTTAGTAGTGTGTAATTTGTATGGTGAACATTCATTCATTATTAATACCTACTAATTAGTCATTTGTGGACACCTCCGAAAGGTTTTCTGCTACAAATTACGTACAAATCTTTTTTGTTAAGAAATATTTATTAAAGAAGCTGATTCAGTTTACATTCCAGACAAACTGATAACAGGCCCGCTTCCTGCTAGTTTTGAATTTATTTCTGATAAAGCTTGAATTGCCGCTTTTTCAAAGTCCAACGTTACTTCCTTAGGTTACCTAATCTGGTACCTGGGACTTTATCAAACTGAAAAGTATAGCGTAACATTGTTTCGTTTGATGTGTCATAAAGGCAAAAACCAAAGGCACTATATTAGTGTGTTCTGAGCTACTGCCAATGTCAGCGTGAATAGTGTAAATTTGTCGGAATGGTGATGGGCATGCTTTGTAGGTTCCGTCCATAAATATGTATTTTGATTGGATTAAACATTCCCAAGCTTCATGTAAACTAAATATTACGTTTCTCATGCCATCATGGTTGTAATCTGCTAACAAAAAATCCTTGTATTGATTTGGTACTTCCACATTTTCAGCATCATTACGGCATATTTTATTTACACCGGCAATTTTATTTCTATGTCGATATATCGAGGATTTTTTCTCATCAAACGTCGGGACAGGTTTATTCGATGCCAAGTGCCAGCCTTTCTCTGTAATTATTGCTAAGGCCTTTTTATAAACACGAGGAGCCGGTTCTCTACCCATGGAAGCTTCAGCACAATGGTCACTAATGGTGGCCTCTATCAGGTTATGCGTTTCATCAGGAATGCATTTTTGGAGTGAGGTTTCCGTATAACAATATCAGATTCGTCCTAAAACCAATAACGAGAAGCATATAAAATTTATAAAATCTAGTATTTTTTACTTCACAATCAATCCTATGTAAATTATATTGTTACATTTTGGAAAATACTTACCGCAGATAACGTTACAGATCCTTTACACTTTAATTTTTTATATAATTTTCACACCGCCAGAGACTAGATCCTTTCTTGTATTTTATGTGAGTATGGAACCTATATCCCTTAAACAGGAGGACTGTCCCGCGTCCACTCTTAACAAATTTAAGTTCACTCATTGTACAGTTTACCTAATCAATCAATGCAAATGATAACTATGTATCTCTGAAATATGACAAACAGCAGTGACAAGTACCGGTTTTTATTATCATGATTAAAGCTACAAGTGGCCAATTCATCATTCTATCTAAAGAGAGTTAACGAGGTAGTCTATGAGACGAGTAGATCTACCGGGAATATGTTCTCAGTGGATCCACTATCAGTAGCATCAATAGGTCTAGTGAGAATAAAGTCTCACCAGATCCATACTGGCTCTGATAAAATGGATCTAGCGGGAATATGTTCTCAGTAGATCCACTATCAGTAGCATCAATGGATCTAGTTAGAATAAAGTCTCACCAGATCCAGTATGGATCTGATAAAATGGATCTAGCGGGAATATGTTCTCAGTAGATCAACTATCAGTAGCATCAATGGATCTAGTGAGAATAAAGCCTCACCAGATCCAGTATGGATCTGATAAAATAGATCTAGTGGGAATAATGGTGTCATTGACAAATGAATAAATGGACCCATTGAGACAGTTTTCTCCCTAGATCTATTCCAGAGATGGGCAACGTATCTACTGAGAAAAATATTCTCCGTATATCCATTTCTTGCAACTGGGTAGAAAGATGTATAAGCCGATAAATCATATCTCATTAGATCCATACTTCCGCGTTATGGATATAGTTAATAAAAAATATTTCATTAGATACATCATAGATCTGATCAATGGATCTTGGAATTTCTTTCAGAAGACCGTAGATTACAGATATATTTCTTTAAAAAATAAAGGTATGTTTGCTTTTTTTAAAATGACCTAACTAAAGAATTTAATTAGGTCATTTTAGGTAGTTAGGTAGTTTCCCTCCAGGGCCCATAGATTTTTTCTACCCTGTATAATGGTTTTATTTCTGAAACCGAATACTTTTAAGGAATTTTTAAGGAGAAGCTACGTGTCGTTTGTATAGAGAGGTGAAGGAGCTGTCAGAGTAAAGAGAAGATTGAATGGAAATTACTCCACCGACAAGAGAAGTTTAAATAGGAGACATCCTACCACGCTTCCCTGGGGAATGGATGCATTTATTAAATTGCATTCTGACCGGATATTACATATTTCGCCCGTATTAGTGTCAAAAAACTCTATTTCTGCATACTGTTGTCTCTCTGTAAGATGGATTTAAACCGCTTATGAGCTGGTCCGCGAATACCTATTCCATATAATTTACTCAGTAGTATGTCATATTGAACTTTATCATAAGCTTTGAAAGTCTCGACTTATCTAGCAGACTAGCAGTATTCCTATTACATATTTTATATTATTTATAGAATTTAATATTTCATTTATGTATATTTGTAGACTGCCAGAGTGGTAGACCTTTTTTTCCGGAAACCATTGTGACTTTCATCAAATATATTGTATTTTTCGCAGAAGGCATAGGCACGGTCACACATTGCTCTTTCAAAGAGTTTGGAAGCTGTTGGAAAAAGTGCGATTGGTCGATTTGTTCCTGATTCGTCATATTCCAAATTGGTCATCTTCCAAACTCGACAATTTCCTAACTGGTCATAAACCTAATTCGTCATATTCCAGATTATTCATCTTCCAAACTCGTCATTGTACAGTCAAATTAAATCGCGAACACGTGCTTACAGGAATGATAAGTATAACTTAGGACTTTAGGACAGATTGTACTTAGTAGTTATACTTTGTACTACGGCTATTAGACAACAATTTACTTAAGGCAGAGTCCAAAAGAATTGGCAAAAAATGGAAACAAGTTTGTTATATTATAACTAAAAAAAGTTACATATCGAAACAGAACAGATATTTAACTCAAATGGGTTAGAAATTAAATATAAAAGCTGTTGCCTCGAACAAAATAAATCCTACAAAAACTATTATGTAATTATATTTTTATTTCTTGTTAAAATATTTTTTAAGATTGAGACTAAACTTAATATTCAAGGCAAACACACTTTCTTCGCATTAAAATAACCAAGTCTTCTCCTCGTAGAAAATAAATCATTAAAAAAAATATATCTCACATAGCCTACTAAGACCCTCCACAACAGTTATTTTTTTTATCTACAAAATCCTGTACTATTTCTCTTTCTTTTGTAAATTTATTTACATCTGTAGTTCGTCGACGTTGCGTTTGGTTGGAATGTAAAAGATTTTTTTTTATTCTTATATCTTGGTGCAGTGCTTCTTCTCTCATTTTTTTTACAAATAAATACAACGAACCTTTTTTCGTTAATCTGTGATTAATTCTGTTGTTCCACCTTCTACGGCATTATTTGTGCGGAAAAGATCTTCATCAATACAAAATAAATTGCTGGTGATTTTTTGCATCCAAAAATTCACAAAGTAATTATGAAATAGCCTTATTTCATTTGTAGAAAAGGAGGACTTTAAAAGTTGATTCACCCTTATACCAGCTATCTCAAAGTCACATTTAAACTTGGTAATATTTAAACCAAACCTTTCTTTTAGAAAAAAAATACACGCCGATAAACCTCTTCACTTTTGTTTGGTAAAAGTGCATAAATAAGTGGTAAAAAATATGAATTTATGTCACTTGTGTCCAAATTTGTATGAAGACTATAAAACTTGGTAAAAAGGGGGTGGAGCAACCTTAAAAGTCCCAGTAATAATGTTCCATCTTTGAGAGTAAGTCCAAGACAGTTGGCGATAAAAATATTGAAAGTTTCTCGTCATGTCCATCACTAAAAATTAAAAAATCTTTGGATAGCTTCTCTGGGATCAAAACATCGCTTACTTTATCATATGTGCATTTTTTGACACTAAGTGATCTGTTTCTGGCATTGCATAAAGTACTTTTTTGTTTTTTCCATTTCGGTAGCTCCGACAAAGAAGATTCTCCATTCAGTTCTATAAAATCTTGTTCATTTTTTTAAAATATTTTTGGTATAGGTCCCAAATCATTGGTGACGGCCATTTTCATAATATCAAAGCATTTGTCGGCCTCTAACTTCATAAACTCCGGATTACATACATGGTTCGGCTGCCTTATGACGACATTATTATCATTTAAAGTAATGGAAGTTGAATACTCGTCTCTTTTTGTACATTTCCAGGTAACAGAACCTCTTTTTTTTTTGTGAAAACTGTATTTGTATCCTACTGGATACACATACAGTTTTCAACAGTAACTTTTTTCCTGTATTACTTGCAATAAAATGTATTTCTTCGTCCGTACCATTATCACAAGCCATCTTCTTATTTCATTAAAATGATATTGTATTGTATGACTCGATATAAATATTAAAGTGACAATGACATTAACTTATGATAGACAAGTAACACTCATCTATTAATTATCTAAAGAGGTTATTATCATAACATTTACCACAGAAGATATCTGTAATAAATCTGTGCAGGCAAATGTACATGGTATGACGAATTTGGAAGATGAGGAATCTGGAATATGACGAATTAGGAATATGACCAGTTAGGAAATTGTCGAGTATGGAAGATGACCAATTTGGAATATGACGAATCAGGAACAAATCGATTGGTCGGCAGTTGTTTAACTCTGTTTTAGCGTTTTTCTTTTGTATTGGCTTAATAATATTTTTTTACGAAGATTTGGGAACTCTCCTTCATCAAACAATTGATTGATTAGGTTACAAGTTGGTCGGCGCAGACTCTGATCAAAGATGGCGGAAGTTTATCTATACCGTGGCTGTTCTTGTTCTTCAGGCCCCGGATGAGCGCGTGCGCCTCTTGTGGACTCGCAGGCCGTAGGAACAGCGAGTTCTCGGCAGGGCGCAGTTCGGGCAGGCCGCGGGCGCGCGCTACTGATGGATTATTGCTATTTATTGCTGTTTCGCCTACGGATGCAATATCGTCGTTAAATTTGTTAGATATCTTTTTAGGGTCTGTGATTGAGATGTATTTTATTTGTATTTTTATATTCGTTTTTTCCTTTTTGGGTTTTTATTAGTGCGGTCATTTATTATACTCCACATTGTTTTTATTTTGTTATTAGATTTAACCATTTTTCGATAAATTCTTGATTTATAGCTGAAGTAATTATTTTTCAATATTTTTTCATACCTTTTATAATGTTGCTTTAACACTTCATTGTTTGTTTGAGTATAGATGAAATATCGAGAACATGGAATTGCATTTGTAGTGGTTGTACCGTTTGCAACAAAAGGAGAATAATTTTCTCTTAATTTAATAAAATAACATACCCTTAAGAAATGGAATAAGTAGTTGTCCTCTGTTTTTTGCTTTTAATCGCTATCATGTTCTTCATCTGAGCTGTCACAAGTATTGATAATAAGATTGTTTGAAATTCGATCCATTTCCCCTTCCTGGCATCAATATTTATTTTCATCACTTTCGACTTGGCGACAAATATTTTCCCAGTCCTCAGCAGTTAGGTAATAGTATTCATTCGTTCAGTTGCTAAACTCATAATGCCTTGCATGTTTAAAGAAACGTTTCTTTTCGCTACATATCCTTTTACCATGTACCAAATATTTTCGATCGGATTGAATGTCGGGTGATACGGTGGCAATCGTAAAACGGAGTGGCCATGTTCTTTTAAAATTGCATCAATGTGGTACTCAGGAAACCGCTCTTTATTTTGTTTAATTAAATCAGACAAACTGGTTTTGTACATCAACGGGCTATATGAAATGTTGTGTTCTGTCAACCAATCCATCATTTCTTGTTTATGAGAATTTGACGTTGGAGCACGATTCAAAAGTTTGTTGTGATAGGACGCATTATCTACGATACGTACGCTATTCGGTTTAAGGTTCGGTATAAATTTTTCTTTTAACTATGTTTCATAGTTGACAAAGTTTATCTGGTCATGGTAATCTCCCGTTTTTTGGTTTGCCTTAAACATTAACAAAGCGTTGGGATTAAAACCATCTTTACCTCCTGCGTGCACTATTATTAACCACTGGCCAGTACTGATTTGTTTTTTTACACCAAATTCTGTTCCATCGCTCCAAGACTCTCCGGACACATCTGAAGTGTGGATGTAGGTTTCATCAGTATAAAGTAGTGGTCTATCTTTAGACCGATATTCCGCAATTTTGGTACTTAAGGTAATTTATTCTTAACAGTCTTATGTTGTGTCTTTCCATTAATATTTTTGGTTGTCCTCGGTCTTTTTCTATTTAAATCCTAATTTTTGTATTTGTTTTCGTAAGTTGGAAATGCCAAATTTGTAATTTATATCGGATTTTAACACAGAGTAGAGAGCCTTTCAGGTTGGAAATTGCTTATGGGACAGATGATAGTTGTATATGGTTCTCCGGATGACTTCCTGATCAAGATCCTCTACTGCTGATGACAGACAAGTACGTTACTTTTTATTTGTCGGGGAGGTGAATTTCTTTGTTGATGCGAATTTCTCACTATTGCTCTCAGACACAATGTTATAAACAGGAAAGAGACAAACACCCGTAGCTTTTTCAACTAACTGGGCAGCCGTGTAAGGAGAATTTAAATTTTTCTTCAGTTCAAGTTAAAAATATTAATAACAGTTATTATTAAATATAAATATTCCATGCCCTCGTTAATTTATCTATAGTAAGTATTTTATTAAATATTTTATTAGATTATTTTATAGCAACAGTTAACCAATATTTTTTGAGACGATTTTAGGTTTACCCTTCGTTGTGGTATACATTGGTTAAGAATACTCATGAGTAGGTAATGAAAAACTTTATAATTTTCATTGATATTTTTTGTGGGTTTATAATGTTGTGCCAATTTACTTTATTTAATTGAGATTTGAAGTTTTTAATATTAGTATGATTAAAGAGCCTTTTTTCTGTGTACCAAATATATGGTTTCTGTTGCTTTTCGGGTATTTTTAAATGTATAGTAGTCCCAATATTTAGTAACTTCTTATTGAAAGGAAAATTCTGGCCAGTCTGCCTGAGCCAATTTTTATTTTAAAAGTGGAGGAAATATTGAAAGGGTGGGAAAAGATTTTAAAGTAATGGGAAGAATCGGAAAATGATCACTGCCGAAAGAAGAACTTAGTACTTTCCAAGAAAAAGACGTGACTAATCTCTCAGAAACCACAGTAAGGTCTAACTAGAATTTTGAAGATGCGAGACCCTTCTTGTAGCAGAACCATCGCTAAGTAAACATAAATGATGACCATATAAAATATCTAATAAAGCAAGAGAACAAGAGTCAAACACGTGACAATCCCATAGAGTATTTTCACAATTAAAGTCCCCTAAAATTACATAGACACAATCTTTTTTTCTAAATGTTCTTTGAAGTCCAAGGATGGTATTTACGGCGAGAAAAAATCGAATAATTTCCGAGAAAGTCAAATTTCAAGTCAGCGGGCCGCTGCGGCGGGCAGTCGTTAAATATTAACTATTTTAGAAGCAGTAACTTTTACACCAGAACTATGATCAGAGCCTCTATTCAGGTGCGTTTAAACGATATCGTGTTTGACACGTTTAAGAATCGTTTATGTCACAGTCGCCATTATTGTACTTTAAGAAAACCAAGCCGTTTCACTGACAACACCATACTCAGTGACGATGATTCAATTTACTCACTCCAAGGCCATACAATATGTAAATCCCCCGAAAAAACAATCGTATCACAAATAACCTCCTCCGCCTCCGCAGCGGGAAAAGAAGAACAAATATCACTACAAAAATTTAAAGAGATTTTAGAAGAAAATAACAAGTTTATACTTACAGTTATGCAGACATCTATTCAAGATCAATTGAAACATGCCATATCTGAAATAAAAAACAATTTAAATTCTAATCAAGAGAGCATCTGTGCCGAACAAACTGAAATGAAGGAAGACATAAGAAATATACAGTCAAAGATAGACCACCTTAATCAGAATTGCTGCAAACTCCAAGCTGAAAATGAAAAGCTCAAGTCTGAGATCCAGATTCTGAAAATGAATGCCAATTGCAAACAAAAGCCAGACATTGAGGATAAAGTTGTTGTTCTTCACGGATTATCATACAACTACTGGGAAACTGAAGATGAACTAACAAATAGAATAACAAATATTTTTTACGATTTTTTAAATTTTAATATATCTGGTTACATTGAGGAAATAACACTCATTGGGAGAAAAGATAGGGAAAGGCCAATAAAAATTGAGCTAATTAGTAGACGAATTAAAAAATACTTAATTGAAAATTCACAAGTTTTGAAAGAAGTTGGCCTTAGCATAACAAACTATTTGAACCATGAAGAAATAAAACATAAAAGATATTTGCGTAGTGCTCTACAGACTGCGAGACGAAGTGGCCACCACGCAATAATTAAAAACGACAGACTTATTGTAAATGGAAAGGAAATTACCTACTCAATACCAAGTGTAACGGAAAATAAGAAACTAAATGTCAAAACATCACAGCATCAGCAAGAAAGAAAAGACACAACAACCATTACACACCCCCTACCCCTTACTACTAGTCCAGCAATATCGAAACCGTTTATTCCGGACAGCCAAGCTGCAAATGAACGTGCCAACCACCCGATTGAAGAAGACACCCCAACTAATACCACTTTTCGTGACTAATTTGAATTTGAATATAATCTTTCAAAACATGCAAAGCATTTGGAACAAAATCCATCTGCTTCAAGCTCTTACAGAAGACAAAGCGAATCTAGATATATTTTGTATTTGTGAGTCATGGTTAAATAAAAAAACTAGATTTATTAAAGATTCCAAAATACAATGCGGGTTCGTCATTTTGTCGTGTTCACCATGATGGAGGGGGCGTACTTATATTAATTAGAGATACAATACAATATTTTGAACGTTTGGATATTACATCGCTGTCTTTAGAAATGATCTTGGAAGTTAGTGCTATAGAACTACCTAAATTAAACTTATTAATCATAAATATTTACTGGCCAAATAGTAGAAGAGAGATTGACGTATTTTTTTCACGCCTAACTAAACTCTTACAACTCATTTCCTTAAAAGATAAAAATAAAAACATTGTATTAGGAGGAGACATTAATGTAGACTTTCTTTCTGACAATAGTGAGAAGACCAGATTATCCAACTTATTATCATCGCATAACCTCCACCAAAGAGTAAAAAAACCTACACGAATCACCACAACGACCTCTTCTTGCATTGATCTAGTGTTTACAAATTTTAAAATTAATAATTCAGCATTAAATGTCCATGAATTTGGCTTCTCTGACCATAGAGGCATTTTGCTCTCCATGCCTACTTCAACCCCTCCCATGCAAAACTTTTCAATTTGCAAGAGAATATTTAATAAAATTAATATGGCAAAGTTTAAAGACGAACTCGAGAAAGTAAATTGGCATCACATAATTTCTTCTAATCAAACTGTAAATGAAAATTACAATAAATTTAACAAAACTCTGATAGAAATTCTGAATAATAACATTCCAAAGAAAAATATAAAAATCAATTCAAATCCGAAAATAAATCATCTAACTCCAGGACTCAAAACATCTTGCCGAAACAAAAGACTCTTAAAGTCTCTTGTATGCCAGACAAATAATAAAATTTTAGGCAACCATTACAAACAATACTCCAAAGTACTAAAAAAAGCAATTTATCAGTCAAAAAGACTATGTAATAAAAGAACATATGAAAATTCTCACAACAAAGTTAAATCTATGTGGCAAATAATTAATAAAGAAACGAAAAAAAAACACATTAAAAAATAATAATAATATTGGAGTCAAAACTGCAGATAATCAGATAATAAATGACCCAAAACAAGTAGCTAACTTGTTTAATATTTTCTTTTCTTCTATAGGAAATTCAAATTTAAACTCAAATCAAATAAACAAGATACTCCCAACTAATCAAGTTAATAAAACATTTTTTCTAAGCCCAGTAGGACCCGATGAGATACATAAGATAATAAAAAATCTTAAAAACAAAACATCTTTTGGCATTGACGAAATCCCTCCTATTTTATTAAAAACATGTGCTAAAATTCTAACCGTCCCCTACACTAACTTAATAAACCAATCCTTTTCAGAAGGTATATTTCCAGATGCACTTAAAATTGCGTTAGTGAAACCTGTTCTTAAAAAGGGAGAACCTTCAGACGTAAACAATTACCGGCCAATAGCACTATTACCCACTTCGGCTAAAATATTTGAGTCTGTAATGATTACACGTCTCTATTCCTTTTATGAAAAATTTAGCATATTACATGATAACCAAAACGGGTTCAGGAAAAACCGATCAACAACATTAGCCATCTATAAATATATACATCACATCACTAATGATATTAACAATAAAAAATACGCTGTAGGCCTCTTGCTCGATATGAGCAAGGCGTACGACAGAGTCTGTTACAAAACCCTACTAGACAAATTGTATAACTCGGGAATAAGAGGTCAAACACATGATTGGTTCAAATCATACCTCAGTAACCGCGCACAATACGTTGAAATTAAAAATATAAATTTCGAGGCGGGTAAAATCCAAGACATCCGATCTGATAGAGTCGTGCTCACTGGCTCTATCCCTCAGGGTAGCGTATTAGGATGTATTCTTTTTTTGATCTATATTAATGACCTTCCAAATATACTAAATGACCATTGCGTGCTGTTCGCGGATGATATTTCTGTCCTTTTTTCTTGTAAAACCGCAAATGAAGCTGAAAGTAAATTAAATTTAAATCTTAACAAAATTATTCACTGGTTGGACTCACATAATCTAAAGCTAAATCTTAACAAAACAAAAATAATCCAATTTAAACCCTACCAAAAACCAGCACTACCTATTTCATATAGCCACAATAACATAAACATAGAATCAGCTAACTCCGCGACTCTATTAGGCGTACACCTAGACACCCATTTAACCTGGAAATTACATATACAAAAACTATCCAAGCAGTTATCTTCTTTCATATATGCTCTCAAGCATCTTAAACGCGTGACTGACTTCCAAACTGCACTTTCGGCGTACTATGCATACGCTTACTCCAGAATATTATATGGAATCATATTGTGGGGAAATTGTTGTGAGGTTGATACAATATTTATCTTGCAAAAAAAGTGCATTAGGATACTGGCTAATATTAACCAAATGGACTCCTGTAAACCTCACTTTATCAAGTACAAAATACTCACCCTCACATCCGTCTATATCCTAGAATCATGTAAATTTGTTAGAAAGCATATAAATTTATACCAGACTCATACAAATACAATTATAAAAAGAAATTATCGAAATTTAAATAAACTGAAATTACCCTTTACTAAATTAAAAATTATTGCGTCCAGTCCCCATCAAATGGTAATAAAAATATATAACCACATACCAAACTCAATCAAAAACATAACTAAATTGACATTATTTATTAGACAATTAAAATTATTCTTAAGTAATAAATGTTTCTATAGTATAAGTGACTTTTTCAATAGTAAATTTAGCGATGAATAATTCTATACTTACTACTTATTATGTTTATTATTATAATTGAAATCTCTGTAATTGTTAATTTTGTGTGTAATACTCAAGTTTAGCATAGTCGCAATGCATGTACCTATTTAGAAAAAGCCCTACTGTCTTAGTTGCTATGCCCTTGCAGGGCGTCACATGAATACCTCTCTGTAAACCCATCTTTAATATTTGTAATGTGACATGCAATAAACCATTTGAATTTGAATTTGAATTTGAATTTGAATTTGTAAATGACATAAGAGTTATCAAAACGTTGACAATACGGAAACACGTCAAATACGATATAGTAAAAACGCTGTTGAATAGAGGCCCAGAAAGGGAAAGTAAAGAGTAGGTACACAATAAAATATATGTTAATAAGAAGGGCACATCCAGCGTATCCATCACTTCTGTTATCCCGGAAGCCATGTCTCCGATATAGGATTTTATAGATTTAAGAGATAAATTAGGCCCGACTTTTTATTATTTAAACTCTGTGCGTTGCGAATGAAATGCTGGTCCATTGTTTGGGATGAGGGGGACAATAACCATGGTTCGATAACCCCCGAGACTAAGTACTAAAACAAGGTTTGTTTTTAATTTTTTTTTTATTCATCATTGTAGTCTCCTCCAAGAGCGATACAGTCCCTCCAACGATTTTCTAAATTTTCTATCCCATGCGTGTAGAATGATTTGCCTTTGGCTTCAAAATAAGCCTCAATTGCTGCGATAACCTCACTATTTCAGTAATTTTTTTTTACCCTGGAGCATTTTTTGAGGTCTGAAAACAGCCAGTAATTGCTTGGGGCCAAGTCTGGCAAATAAGGGGGATGAAGAAGCAATTCGAAGCCCAATTCATTAGTTTAGGCCATCGTTCTCGCGCACTTGTGACAAGGCGCGTTGTCCCGGTGAAACACCACTTTCTTTTTGTTCATTTGAGGCCGTTTATCCGCGATTTCGTACTTCAAACGCTCCAATAAGCACATGTGTTAGTCACTATTTACATTTTGCCCCTTTTCAAAGTAGTCAATGAAAAGTATTCCATGAGCATCCCAAAATGTAGACGCCATAACCTTACCGGCCGATTTCTGAGTCTTTGGCCACTTCGGGTGGCTTTCACCGATGACTCTCCACTCCGATGACTGCCGATTGGATTCCGGAGTGCAATGGTTTATCCATGTTTCATCCATTGTCACAAAAAAATCCTTTTTATTACGATTCATCACTGCCAAACATCGCTCTGCATTATTGATACGTTGTTCCTTTTGATCAGTTGTAAGCAAACGCGGCACCCACTTGGAAATAGCTTTTTCATGGCCAAATTTTTTAGTAAAATTGTGAAAACACTACCAGCTGCCACTTTACCTTCCGATCTTCCATTACGATTTTCAGGACTTGGTTAATATTTTGTTGAGTCACTGCTTCATTTGGACGACCTGAGCGTTCTCCATTATTTATCGACATGTAGCAAGTATTTCAAAATAATTTATAACTCATCCCTAAGAATGGCTCGAAATTGACAGCTACCATTTTGCACCTCCGATAGCGGGGTCTAGCCGTCAATAAAAGTAATGCGTGAATGTTTTGCGTGAAATGTAACAATATAATATTGATTTTGCAGACATTTAAGTAACGCTACGCTTGTAATTTCGATACAGTAGAAAAAAACGAGTTTCGCATGTTTTTAAACATTATTCGCATGGACGACCGCGTTTAAAGTCGGCATACCACCGACGAATGGTTGCTTTAGAGGGAGCTGATCCCGCATAACTTTTTAAAACCATTGCTGTGCATCAACGGTACTTTTCCCATTAAAAAATAATGTTTAAAAACATGAGAAACTCGTTTTTTTCTACTGTATCGAAATTACAAGCGTAGCGTTACTTAAATGTCTGCAAAATCAATATTATATTGTTACATTTCACGCAAAAACATTCACGCATTACTTTTATTGACGGCTAGACCCCGCTATCGGAGGTGCAAAATGGTAGCTGTCAATTTCGAGCCATTCTTAGGGATGAGTTATAAATTATTTTGAAATACTTGCTACATGTCGATAAATATAGCTATATGTCGATAATTTTTCTGATAATCTAAAACTTTAATTAAACGTGTTTATTTTATAAAATGGACTATATAATTACAAAATTAAAATTTATTCAACATTTTTACTTTTTATAAATAAAAATCTTCAATCTTTCATAATTACTAAGAAGTTATCGTTATCTTCATAGCACAAACCATTCATAAATCAATTAAAAACAAAATGTTAATCTCTCTTTTATTTCCACCAAAGGGGATACCGTATTCTTAATGAATGTTCAGGTTTTTTTAGATTCTCTGCAGTAATCTAGTGCAGTCACGATAAATATATACAACAATTAACTTAATATTAATATTTATTTTTACAAATATATGTCTCGTAATATAAAGACTGTATCGTTAAGTATAAGCACAAGTAAAAAACGTTTAATTTTTTTTATATACATGCAAATTAAAAATAAAACATTTCTTATAACGAACGAGACTTTAAACAACATGTGGACTTGAGAATAAAAATAAAATCAAACACCCCTAGCCATTTTTCGGAATTTCTTTCTGAACGTCGACATCAGAGATCGGACAGCATCTTGATCGAATGTTTTTGCGACCCTGTTCCAGTCTCGACGAAACTTCTCTTCAGAATCAGCAGAATTACCACTTTTACAAAGTTTCGCTTTCATTATAGCCCAAAAACGTTCGATTGGCCTAAGATTAGGGCAATTTGGTGGATTCATGGTTTTTGGTACAAACTTAACATTTTTCTGTTCATACCACTGCAACGCCTTGGATCCAAAGTGGCACGACGCTAAATCAGGCCAAAATACAGTCAGCACACTGTGTTTCCTAATCATAGGCAGAATTCGTTTGTTGAGGCATTCCTTCACGTAGAGATCAGCTGTCATTATAGACGTAGTACAAAATGGACTTGATTTTAGGCCACATTCACAGATTGCCTGCCATACCATGATTTTCCTGCCAAATTTCTCTGTGAGAATAGACTTCTGAGATTCACTAATATCTGAACTTTTGTTTACTGTATAAAACTGAGGTCCTGGCAGTGATGAATAATCCAACTTCACGTACGTTTCGTCGTCCATTATTACACAAACGTTTTTGTTTGAAAAAATAGAGTCATACGCTTTTCGAACTCGTGTCTTGACGGAAATTTTCTGTTTATCACTTCTCTTCGGCTGCCTCTGCTTTTTATATGTCTTCAAGTTATTTCTTTGCTTTGAACGTTGGACCATTCCTGCAGATGTACCCAATTTTTTGGCAATGTCCCGGACAGACCTTTCTGGATTTTGTTTGTATGCCTTTACTATTTTCTTTTCCAAAATGGGGTTTGAAGGACC
Source organism: Acleris holmiana (assembly GCA_949316455.1). NCBI lineage: Eukaryota > Metazoa > Arthropoda > Insecta > Lepidoptera > Tortricidae > Acleris > Acleris holmiana. The sequence goes on along the minus strand of OX438762.1, from coordinate 45,521,161 downwards.
CGGTTTTCGTCCCGATTTTTGCGTGTCGTTGAAAGTAAACTCTTGGCCATACTTTTTATTGGCAGTTCGAACTGCACCAACACTTACATTTTCAAGTTATGCCAGCTTTCTCAAAGTGATTCCTATTATCGTACACCATTTGTCCACTATAGATTTTCTTTTTTCTGGAGTTAGTCCACGCATTTTTTATTTCAAGCAAATATCGTGAAAGCTTATATATATGAAATAGAAGCTGACATTCAGAAGTACACATTGACAGTAATTTGAATTTAGAATAGTATTGTTTTAACTGAAATAAACCTAAACCAAGGTGTGCTTATACTTAACGATACAGTCTTTATTACTAAAATTTTCTCTAACTTAATGGGCGTGGAGGCGCCTTTTTACTCTACCTTGGTTAAAGCGGAAATTTAATAAAAGATTTCGATAGATGCGGGAACCTAGGCGCGAGGGTTTCATGAAGTGGACTGTATGTTATTTAGAGATGGTTGAAAGTAGGTGAGAAAGCTAAACAAAGAGAAAACAAAATACTTGCAACGGCTTGATAGTTTGCGTGGAAATAAAAAGGTAGATGAGAAAGGAAAAGGGACGTGGCATGCGCACTCACCTGGATTTCCTTGTTTCCTCGGAATCGAACCCCGAACAGCGTCAAGACAGTCCCGGACGCTATCACCTCACTGCTCCACGAGCCTTGCAGTCCTTTGCTTAAAGTTCTCAACTTATGGTTTAAATAATTGTCACAAACACGACGCGAGTAACGTAGATGCTCACGATATGGCGGATTAACGAAGAGTGATTTGCCATTAAAATATCGGAATGTGACGGCCGTAGACAAAGATGGCCATGGCATTAGTGCACATGTTTGATAGGAATGGAAGTTGTGAAGGAAATAAAGCCCTTGCAAGCGTATATATCTACCTTAATTACGATATATAAAATATAGAAACATACGAAATCCAACTTCTTCTTCTTCTGTAGCTGAAAATCCATTTTAAGAAAGAAAATGACTTTTCTACTTCGACAGAAGTAATGGGCAAAAATTTACATTTGGCGTAATTTTGTACTGTATTCTTATTTACATCATCTGTAATTTCGACACTTTTGCCATTCAACAAACTTTGTAAAATTTGTATAGTTGTGAACCCAGGATTTTTATGTAACACATTCCGCATTTTTAAATAAATAAGTTTTCCTGTTTGATGCAAACGTAATAATGAAAGTTTTTTTGTAACCTGGAGTATTACATCGAAGGATTCTTTTAAACAAAGTTTTGGATCCTCAAGCTTTGTTATTGAAATAGATAAAATTCTAAATTTTTTGTCGATGAAATTGATTTTGTTTATCAGATTTGCATCAGAGAACCATCGTTTTGCTTTAGCTATGGCAGCAGCTTCAGAGGATTTCAATTTAGAAATAATATTCTTAACCTTATCGAAATGATCTTTATAATAGCTGACAGCTTCAATCCACGTGCCCCATCTCGTGATGATAGGTTCAGGAGGAAGAAGAGTGTTAGGATATTCTTGTTTAAACATGTTTATTCTATTAGGGGCTTTTTTAAAACTTTCTTAACAAAATTTAATAAACTGTTTACCTTTGGATAAGCTTGTCTTACGGCTTCAGCTACCCAATTTAGACCATGATGTGGGGCACGTGGGGCATGTCAAATGAGTCATATTTGGGTAGATTTTCTTCAAATGTTTACCCGATGTTACCATATATGACCCCGAATCAGTTAAGAAAAATAAAAACTTATCACAACTTTGTTCGTAGTTAGGGCCCCACAACTCGCGAAGAACTTCATTTACGAGATTACTAATCGTGATATTGTTAGATGAGTCTAATTTTCTTGAAGCAAAGATATGGGGCTTAGATAAAGAATTATTTAAAGCACCAACTATCACATTAGCTAGTTTACGCATTGAATCTGTAGTCTCATCATGGCTCAAATATATATATTCGTTAGACAGTTCTTCTTTTTTCTCATTAAATAATATAGGTAAGTAATTATTGCGTAAAGTTGATTCTCTCGGTAATGAAACATCGCCATACTTTTTAATGAGACAATAAAATTGTTCATGAATCTTCTGAAGTTTGTGTTTTCCAATTGTGTCCAAGGTATGTTACAACTGATTAAAAAATCTACCAGATCTCGGTTAAAGTTACATTGATCTTCATTTGTTTTTTTGTGAGTAAGGGTTCTCAAATGTCTCTCAATACAACATTTGGTCGGAGTCAGAAATGAGTTACAAGATATACAATATACTTTATTGTCCTGGTTCACAAGTATTGGAATGTCCTTTATTAAGTAATCAATATGAGTAGGACATACGTTGTTGATTTACTCTTGATGGGATTTCGACTCCATGTGCTTTTTAATATTTCAACATCTGGAAATAATGTGTACACTGCAAATTGTACAGTATTTTTTTTCTTTCGTTATTTGGAGTTCATGGTGTTCTGCAAGAAGTGCCTCCATTTTCTAGTAAGTATACAAAATATTTTATACGAATGAAATATGCTTGTAAACACAGCTAAATAATCGAAGATATTATTGTAAGATGTCATTGACTATCTACTGACGTAAATAATTTATTATCGGTATAAGTGGCCAGTATTAACCTCTATTGAAAAGGTTTATCTCAAGAGCGTTCATGCACTGCCCTGCAACTCGAAACATAAGAAAAGTAAAATAGCAACCATAGCGTTTTTCTTGTACTAATAACGGTTTATAATTTTAATGTCAATGATTATCATGTATCCCAAAATATGTTAAATTGTAGTCAAATAAATGGTACTTATACATATAAAAACTAATTGTACAGAAAAATCAAGTATCGATATCGACAGCATAAATATTTTTATTAATCCATAAGAACTTGACAGCTACTATTTTGCACCTCCGATAGCGGGGTCTATTGATGGCCAGTACTTTTTAAAAATCAAAAGAGTCTTTAATGTATGCGCCATATCCAAGTTAGTCTCGGGACTTATTGAACGATCTAATACTTTGCATTCTATAGGGTCTGTATACAACTGGATCAGAATCTGTTAACTGAATCACCATCTCATTTTCAGTGGTGTAGCCCAAATCATGCATCCCAGTAGAGTAACAATTTAAGAATAGAATAAAATAGAATCCTTTATTCGGCTAGTAAAAAAGAAACACACAATTGAGGAAATAAAACAATAGTAACATTATAAGAAGCGCTGATTTTCAGCTGGACCCGTGTGAGAGTTAGATGGCAAAAACATCAAAAGAAATGAAACAGGAACAAAACACTGCTTAAAACTAATAAAATTAAAACAAAGTAATACAACCCAAAGTAACAATAATATAATTAGAAAATTTAAAAGAGAGATCTAGCGTTCGCGCATTTTTTTTATTTTCTATATAATCAAAAATTAAACCTAAGAGATAAAGATTCAGTAAAACATCATAATTCAACGTTACAAAAAATGATCTGTGCAACTCTCTATCTGTAGCGAAAAAGCTAACTCTTTTTATTTGATTTTAAAACTACTAATATTTGTGATGTTACATATCGGCGGAGGAAGGTCGTTCCAGATATTGGTCGCTGCATACTTGAAACATCCCCGGAACGCTTTGGTATAGTGCCGTTGAACAAGAAGGCGGCCAAGGCGAGCGCGAGAAGACCAGATTATTTTTTCAAATAAGTAAGGTGGTTTGCTACTTTTAATGACACCGAACAAGAGAGCAGCAAAATAACAATAGCGCCTAGAAGACATATTCAAAAGTCTAGCCTGGTTAATGTACGGGGACACATGTGTTCTAAAACAGAATCGTGCACAAGCATTCTGAACCCGCTGAATTAAAGATTTTGTTCTAGCTAAAAGCCGCGGACCTAAAAACAGTGTCTCCATAGTTCAATCTTGACAAGATAAGAGATTCAACCAATTAAAAGATCTGTTAGATAAATACCCAAATTCAATTAAGTAGGTATTTATCCAATAGATCTTTTAACTTTTGTGTTTCATCGGGAGAAAGATACTCACCACAGCGAATAGATGACATGCCAATTTCGGGTTTATTGTGCTTAGTTCTCACGTTCAAAACTTGTTTCCCTACACCTAAATATCTAGCTCGAGCAATCAGTGAATCTTTAGTCAGAATTATAGACTTTGTACCTAAGTTTTGGATAAATAATAGGCAGATACCGAGGCGAATTTCGTATTCACCTGGTAAAAGATAGTATTCGTTATCCATACATCCCCTTACCGAACCACTCCCACTAAGCGATTCATCGGTGTTGACACGGATTGTTTTCATCTCACTTACATCAATGGTTACATTGTCCTCCAATTTCAGCGCTATTTTAGCATCATTACAAGAATTTACCTTTTTAAATATGTCGCGGTTTTTATGATGGTATGTCCCAAGAGTAGTGGGTTATTTATCAAATAGTCATATATAATTATTAAATCGAAATCTCTTTCAACCACTCCTTGCACATCAATGCAATCTTGAACTATGCCTAGCGGAATATACGGTACATTTCCTAAGCCACGTAATAATGAACCATCAACGACCTGATACTGTAAACCGATTTGATGAGCGTCTGTTTGACGGATAAAAGTAGCCTCACTACCTAAATCAACCTGGCATACTATTGGTTTCTCATTGTTTTTAATCGCTATTTTATGATTTAAAATATTCATTTTTTCACCTTATTTGGACTTAATATCGAAAAAGCACCCTAATTTTCAATCGAAAATTCTCACGTCAAAATATCTGCTTTTTTAAAAAGTTGGTGTGTTTTTTGTTCGTTGAAATCTCTACTTTCTGATGGTATAAAAAAAATATACATTACTATGGTAAATATTCTCAGAAAATCCAAATGGTGAAAAAAACTCGAATCCGATTTTTTTTTTTTATCATTTTGTATAATTTTAAGCTATTTATTAAAATTTACACTTTAATTACTAGAAATACGTAAGATTTCATGTTATATTGATAAACATAAAATTTATATTAGAGCTGATTGGTACAGATTAAAATATAGGTAGTATTTACTTTGCTATGAAGATTCCTCAAGTTCAGTATGTAGTATGTGTATAGTCTCTATACCCCATACCTTCCTAGCCCTTTCCCCTCTTCTCTATGAAATAACTTTTGACGGGCTAACATTTTCCGAAGGTCACTCAGGTATATAAGTAATCTTAAAATAGAAATAACTAGGTCTCTACGCATATAATTTAAAGAAGATTCGATAACTTTCTCAAAATATTGTAGATGTCTTATTAAATATTAACTTTATTAACTTATTTGGTTGTTCATTATAGTAGTATATTTCGATTAGCAATTTTTTTGTTTATCAATATAACACGAAATCTTACGTATTTCTAGTAATTAAAGTGTAAATTTTAATAAATAGCCCAAAATTATACATAATGATTCAAAAAAAAAAAATTGGATTCGAGTTTTTTTCACTATTTGCATTTTCTGAGAATATTTACCATAGTAATGTATATTTTTTTTATACCATCAGAAAGTAGAGATTTCAACAAACAAAAAACACACCAACTTTTTAAAAAAGCAGATATTTTGACGTGAGAATTTTCGATTGAAAATTAGGGTGCTTTTTCGATATTAAGTCAAAATAAGGTGAATAAATGAATATTTTAAATCAAAAAAATTACTGTATTTTTGGGACATAAAAAGGTAAGTTTTCACCAAATTTCGTGAAAAAATAAATGTTTTTGCAAAAGATAAAAATAAAAAACCAAAAACTCGGTTATTCGAATTTTTCACATAAATTTTGAGGTTATGTGAAAAAAGTGTCGATACAAAAGTTGTAGATCTTTTTATTACCTACAACTTTGTCATTTAACTTTTTTTCATAAGACTTGCAGTTTTACCGGAAATCGAGATTTTCCGTTTTTTACCCTTAAAAACTCACCCCCTCCCCCTTCCCGACCTCAAATCACCCGTAATTTATTTTTCCTTTCGTTTTTGTTAAATTCTCTACCTCTTCCAATGGGTTTCATCCTACTATAATTTTTTTTGGTCTCAAATATTATCGACCCTGGTCTAAGACGGCGTTGTTTAACCGAAAGATTCGCAAGCTTACTAACAGATGGCGCCGTTTGTAGCAAAATAAATGCCATCACTCTCACACGGCCGTTCTGACAGCTAGTGCGCACTCGCGCGACTTCTGCAGGCCAACGGTATAGCGCTTACTGACAATGCGCATCGTCGAATACCACATTGACTCACGCAAGACGCGTAGCTCCTAGTGCAAAACACGTGCACAAAGCGCTGAGCTTTTACACAAGAACACACGTATGAAGCGCAGAACTTCCAATGCATAGACACTCGGACGAAGCGCGGAGCTTCCAATGCATAGACACTCGCACGAAGCGCGGAGCTTCCAATGCATAGACACGCGCACGGAGCGCGGAGCTTCCAATGCATAGACACTCGCACGAAGCGCGGAGCATCCAATGCATAGACACCCGCACGAAGCGCGGAGCTTCCAATGCATAGACACTCGCACGAAGCGCGGAGCTTCTAATGCAAAAATACACCTTCGCTCCTTCATGAAAACAACTGCGTTTGTAAAGAAAACCCATTTATTAACTTCTAGGCGTCATCAAGATACGAGTATTACAGTTATTACTCGTAGTCATCAGTTAGTTACATCAATAATCTTAAAAAAGTAGACTAAGATTACAAAAAAAAAACTCCGGTCTCTTTTTGTTTACTAAGAAGCCTATGATAGTAACTGAGTGCAAAAGCAAATAAAGCTAAGCTAAGAAAATCATTACGCAGTACCAGATAAAGCTCAAAAGCGATAACAAAACTTCACAGCTACGAATTCAATCAAAGTTAACATTTGAAGATCTTTTCAAAACAAGGTAAACAAAACAAAAGCATAATAATAAAATCAAATTAAAAAAAAAGAAAAAAGAATATAAAGGTAACAATTTTCATTATGACTCGTCTATAGCGCTAATGTCAACATCATCAAGTTGATTTGAAATATCCGGTAAGCCTGAAATATATTTGCGTAGCTTCTCGTGGCATACATATTGCACACGTCCTCCGGATATCGGCTCTACTCTATACCTATCGTTATCGCAAACCTCGATAATCTTGCATGGGTTAGAAAACTTTTCTCCTAGCTTAGTAATCATTCTCGGGTTCTTCTCCACCATAACAATGTCACCAATGACAAATGGACGCACGATAGCCTTACCCTTATCATAACGGGCTTTATCTACGAGTGCTTTTTCGTCCATCCTGACCTTGGCTTCACGTCTGGCTTCGAAGAGGTCTAACTTTTCATATTCGTGAACTAACGCGTTAATTCTAGGTGGACTTTTATTATAACCCATCAACATCTGTAACGGACTTTTCCCCGTGCTCTTTGACACTGTGCAATTCAAAGCTAGCTGAACATCACCAAGGACGGATTTCCATGATCTGCGCTCGTGGTTTTCAGCGATCGTGAAGCAGTTTGTGAGGACGGACATAAACCTCTCGACCTGTCCGTTCGCACGACTGATGCCGCTCGCATTTTCGTGAAACTCTATGGACCACTCTTGGCACAGGTCTTGGAATTCCTTCCCCGTGAACGAAGTGCCTTGATCTGCGATTACTCTTTTCGGGGTTCCAAATAACGACACAAAAGAACGTAGGGCGTTACATGCCGATCTAGAGGTCAAGTTCCTTACGGGAGTCAGATGGCAGTATTTCGTGAATGCGTCAACAATCACTATGACATACTCCTTCGTGTTACGGCTGCCTGTTAGTTTTCCACTAGTATCGATATGTAGAGTATGTATTGGCTCTGGGATTTTGTCTATGGGGTGCTAAGTCGATTGCCTAGCTCCCGATGGCTTCTTGTTTACTTTGCAAGGAAGGCACCAATCGACGTAAGTCCTAACACAGTTCGTCATGTTTAGGAACCAAAAATGTTCTCGTATTTTAGTAAGGGTTTTCTCCCATCCTAGATGTTTTAGGTTGTCGTGAAATCACTGAATTATTTGCCATCGATAATTTTTAGGAACTATCGCGCGAGTCAAGGTTCTCTTATGGACTTGAAATATCTTATGTAACAAATTATTTTTAATGATATACGACGACCTCAAACTAGAGTCTATGGTATCACCTCCAATAGCCTGTATTATTTTGTAAATGTCAGGATCTAAACGTTGTTCTGCTTGTAACCAGTCAGTACGAACCTGCACTATGTTTACCTGAGATGAATAATTGGCTGGCAAAACGGGGTTCCTACTAAGAAAGTCTACGTGGGGTATCCTCTCACCCTTTTGATATTCTACTTCGAAATCGAAACCCTGCATGAACGCCCACTACCTGTGCACCCGAGGTGTTAAATCTTTTTTATGACGAGAAGCCTTCAAACTATTGCAGTCTGTCACTACTTTAAATCGTCTGCCTAACAGGTAGTGCCTAAAATGTTTCAAAGCCTTAAAAACTGCCAGAGTCTCCAGCTCATAGCTATGGTAGCGGCTCTCCACTTCAGTAGTTCTCTGGCTATAATACTCAACAACCTTGAGATGAGTGTCATGCTTTTGTAGGGCCACCGCTCTATAGCCATGTGAGCTGGCGTCTGTGTGGACCTCAATTTCGCGTTCAGGGTCAAATATCGTTAGTAGGGGCTCTGACGTCAAATGTTTAATAATAATGCATCGCGAGCTCTAGTATGTTCGTCTTGCCAAAGCCACTTTGCGTCTTTCTGTGTAAGACGGTATAGGGGAGCCATAACAGATTAAAAATTTGGAACGAACTTCCTAAAGTACCCAGCAAGCCCATTGAATTGGCGTAACTCCCTCACATTATTTGGCAAAGAGGCGTTGGCAAGAGCCTCGACCTTTTTGGGATTCGGCTTGACGGTCCCGGATAAAATAATGTAACCAAGGTACTCGACAGACGTCTTAAGGAACTTGCATTTGTTCCAATTAAACGAAAATCCTGCGCTCGCGAGTTCATGTAACACCTGTTGTAAATGTTGAAAGGCTTCTTCTGTCGTTTTCGAAAAAATAAGGACGTCATCCATGTACACCGCGGCTATGGCGTCTCGTTGTTTGCCCAGAGCCTTATTTATGGCTCTCTGGTATACGGCAGGGGCATTACATAGCTCAAACGGCATTTTAAGAAACTCGTAAGAGCCGTCCGGTGTAACAAACGCAGTTTTCTCGGTCGAATTGGACTTTTTAGACATCGGAATTTGATAAAATCCTGATGCCATGTCGAGGGTGGTGAACACGGATGATTGTCCCAAAGTATCTAATTGTTCCGAAATCAAGGGCAAGGGGTAATTGTCGCGAACGGTGTTTGAGTTTAATTCTCGATAGTCAATACATAGCCTATCAGAGCCATCATTCTTTTTAACGAGGATGGCTGGGCTCGAGAATGGTAAAGAACTTTTACGAAGGATGTTTTTAGATTCTAGAGCAGCAATTATATCTTTCATGGCTTTGCGCTCCACAGGAGCCAAACGATACGAATGGCGTTGCACTATTTTATTTGGGTCTTTGAGTCTAATTTCCATTTCGCCCGTATTCACCACCGTCTGGGAATTTCCCCTAACAAAGTTGTCATTGAATTTTTGGATTATGGTACGCAAACGAGACATCAGACAGTCTGTGTCGATATTGTCTATATCAGTACTCTGCAAAGCACAGACGTCCGCGTGAACTTCGCGAGCGATCTAAACACCTTTACTATTAATCAGCAAGTTTACTCCTGGCCGCGTGAAAACATCCCGCCCAATAATGACGTCATGGGGCAAAGCGTGAGAGTCTATAATTACAAATCTTCCTCCAGGTGTACATCATTGATCTCGATAGGCAAAGTAATACGAGAAAAGGAATGTGTAGAATCAGAACCAATACCAGTTAGACGTGTAAACACAAAATGTCGTGCGCCGGTCATCTCATCAGTAACAGGCTTATGAATGAGTGAGCAATCAGAGCCGCTATCGACAAGGGCTTGTAATTTAAATCCTGTACGATACCGTACACGCATGTTATAATAAACACATAAATAATGTGGGTAAACTTTTAATGTAAAAAGTAGTCGTACGTTAACCGCCATCATAAAAGCACACACATTTTGTACCAGACTAGGAAAGTTGGAATTACAGTCTTTATTTAAATTTATGTATGGTGTTTTCCTAAAGCCAAGACCTGCACCCTACATTGGTCCTTCGAACAAACAATAAAAAAAGGCTTTTTATGGTGCTTCGTCGGTTGTTAATGCAGTGCATTAAGTCGGATTAAGTTAACTTAATAAGTTAACAGCCGTCAAGTTGTCGGCATCCGGAGCGTACAACTCATCATACCCATTCGGGTTCGTGCGGTGCGCGAACATTTTCTCCCCGAAGAGGATTGGAGCGTTTGAAGTTGGAACGCCCAAGAAACGTGGTGACACGGTCGGTGTGTGGTGCGCCCGATTTTCGTCAAGGACTACAGGAAGTACCTAACGGCGAGCCAGGTTTTTGTCTGCAGTGCGGATTATTAAAAAAAGGCCTTAGGCTGGTGTGCAGAGCGCGCCACAACGCAAGTTGGTATTTTAATTAAACATAAATTCCGAAGTTCGGAAGCTATTATCTGCCTATTCTGTACGGTGTGCAGAGAGAACTGTCCGTAAGTCTTACTAGGGACAAATACTTAAAGGTACTATACCTATGTCGTGCGTGCAGTGGTCGTGACTATTTTCAAGAATCGACGAACGAACATTAACATTACTTTTTGCCGGAACGAACTTCTTTCGGCAAGGAAGCCATTGTGCATGCAAGTGTAATTTTACGCGTGCATACTTTATAAGGGCTGACTAAGATATTATAACATTTTGTCATAAATATATCCGCCAATATTTTGTGAGATTAATAAGCTTATAATATAAGAAGGTACTTGTTTCAAGTTTCTATAATCTTGTACCGTTATACAAAATTCAATTGCGTCGAATCATTCTGTACGGTGTGCGAGCAAAGGCGCCAGTCACAGCGCAAGGAATACAGCGCAGCCAATCAGGAGCGATTTCCGCGCCACGCGCACGTCATTTATTGGAGCACGGCTCGACGCTTGAGTGCCATCTTATTCCCTAGCGCCCCTAGCGGCCAGTCGCCATACTCGCCATAGTCGTCATACTTCTTAAACTTAAGTTGTTCTTTTGTTTGTCTGCGTTTGTTTGCAAGTGCTTTGCTTTCAAAATAAATAGTCCTGTGTGTTGAAATAACAACGTTAATAATCGTGTTAAAGTTGATACTCTTTCTCGTTTGTGTAAACTTGAGTGCTGATCGCACAAAAAAACTATTGTTTGCTATGGCCGACGACGCTAAGCGACTCATCGCTGCCAGGGGGCAATGTAAAGCATTTATGACGCGACTTAAAGCAAATTTACGCGATATGGATCCAGGTAATTACAATAAAAGCTTATTAAAACAAAGAAGGAAAGGTTAGAAAAGACGTTTAATGAATATATGGACCTAAATTTGGAAATATCTTTGTCAGACACCGACGACAAGGAGACGGTCGGCGCCTTCGAGGACAGTTACTTTGAAATGGCGGCGTTCCTTAATGATATAATTTCGCCTCCGATTGTGGCGGAATCAAACGTGGTACAGTCTCCGAAGCAGATGGGAGTTCAGCGTTTACCGCGTATAGAAATCGCGAAATTTAATGGCGAGGTCGGTGAATATCACAATTTCATTTCCTTATTTAATAGCGTCATTAATAAAGACCAATCATTGTCACCGTGTGACAAATTTTATTATTTACGGTCACTTCTAGAGGGTGAAGCCCCAGATATTGTTAAAAATCTTCCTTTGGACAGTGATAACTATGAAGCTGCTCTTAAGCTTCTATCAGAACGGTTTGATAATAGGCAACAGGTGGTAAATTATCACATAGCTTCTATCCTTGACCTTCCTTGTGTGCAAAAAACTTCTGCGGCGGTTATACGCAATTTAGTATCAAAAACTAAACAGCACATAAGTGCGTTAAAAAATATGGATGTGCCTGTGCAACACTGGGACTTGGTGCTAATCACTGTTTTACAGCGAAAGCTGGATCAGTACACGCTTAGGGCCTTTCATCTGGAAAATCAGAGCTTGCACTTGCCGCAATTGCATGATTTGTTTAAATTTCTAGAGCAAAGAGCTGCGGCTCTCGAGACACTCGCGCTAGGCCAAGCTAGCCCGCGAAGGAGTAGCTTAGTCGCTGCTTCGTTTAACACCAGAAAAACCCCTGTCAAGTCCCCAAAATGTAAGTATTGCAGTTCTCCATTACACAAGATGCATCAGTGCCCCGGCTTTAAATTGATTGATGTTGCACAGCGTCGAGATTTTGTCAATTCTAATACATTATGTAACATTTGTTTAAATGAACACTATGGTAAAAAATGTCTATTTGGTTTTAAGTGTTCAGTTTGTAAGGAAAAACATAATTCTCTATTGCATGAGGATGCTATTCCTCTTAAAAGATCGGGTCATGTTAGCCTGTTATCAAAAGTCAGTGACAATGTTCTGTTACCTACAGTTAAGGTAAAGTTAATAAATAAATTAGGAAACCCGATTTATGTGAGGGCCATCTTAGATACAGGTTCTCAAGTTTCATTTGTTCGCTCAGATTTAGTCAATGAGCTAGGTTGTGCTTTGCAGCAATCTAATACTATAATAAGCGGTGTGTGTGATGGTACTACTCAGGCTGCCCAACAGGCCACATTTAAAATATATTCAACTGCAAACAACTTTAGCATGTCAGTGACATGTCATGTGTTAGACACCATAACTTGTAAAATGCCACAGTTTGCCATAAATAGTAAGGAACTTGCTCTGCCCTCATATTTAAAATTGGCAGATAAAGATTTTTATATCTGTGATAAGATAAGTATCCTTTTAGGGTGTGACATATTTTTTCAGGTGTTGCTTCGTGATCAGCTTCCGGTCGGGCCCGGAGGGCTGTATCTCCACAACACACTCTTCGGCTACATTGTAGCTGGAAGATTATCTAGCAGCACTCAGAATGCTACTACACATCTTTCTTCAGCTGTCTGCTGTGCAACAACTGTTAGTAACAATTTAGATTTTATTAAGTTAGAAAAGTCAATCACAGTTCTGGCAAACTGAAAGTGTCCCAGAAGTTTACACGGAAGCCACCTCTGAGCAAGAGTTAGCTGAGAGCATTTTTAAAGAGTCTGTAACTTTACATGATTGCAAATTTCAAGTGGCCTTGCCTTTAAAACAAGATAATAAAACATTAAAATTAGGTGATTCGCTTACGTGTGCTTTAAAAAGATTTAAAAATTTGGAAAGTCGTATCAATAAAGATCCAACACTATATAAAAAATACAAGGACTTTATTGATGAGTATATAGCCTTGGGCCATGCCATTTCTATACCAATTTCGCAGTATGATTTAGATTCACAAGCAGTTTTCTTCTTACCCCATCATCCTGTTTTCAATGAAAATAGTACTACAACAACTACAAGGATTGTTTTTGATGGAGGTATGCAAAGTTTAGCAAAGGTTTCTCTAAATGATGTGTTACTCAATGGGCCTGTTGTGCAAAATGATCTGTTCAGCATTTTAATTTTATTTAGACTATTTAAATATATTGTTAATTGTGACATACAAAAACTGTTCAGGCAAATATTGGTTGCACCATCACACCGCTGTTTGCAAAATATTCTTTGGCGAGAGTGCCCAAAAGACGAAATTCAATGTCTGCAGCTGCAAACGGTTACCTATGGTCTTAAAAGTTCATCATTCCTGGCTACTCGGTGTTTGCTCGAGCTAGTTAATAGGTATAAAGACGATTACCCCCTGGCTGCAGATGTGTTGCTATGACGCTAACATAGCTTGTAATGATAGAAAAGTTGTATTAGATACTCGAAATGAGTTAATTACGTTATTAAAATTGGGAGGTTTTAACCTGCACAAATGGTGCACTAATGATAACTCGCTATTATGCGACATCCCGTCTGAAGGTAAAAAGAAGGAAAAGGAGGTTAATTTCACTGATAAAAATGAATGTAACTTTATTAGAACATTAGGTATAAAATGTAACCTAGTTAAAGACACTCTTATAATAAGTTCTCCGAAGCAAGAGATTTTAGAATATTATACAAAGCGAAAAGTATTAAGTTTTGTTAGCAAAATCTTTGACCCCCTTGGCTTAGCGGGGCCCATTGTGGTGGTGGCAAAGTTGTTAATGCAGCGAATATGGCTTAACTTGAACTTAACAATGGGGTCAAAGCCTTTGCTACTTGCAAAGACAAAATGTCGGAAATTGAAGTGAAGCGGAATATGGATACACGTAATGCTCAGTCTATAGATATTTGTGGTTTCGCTGACGCATCGAACCTCGCTTATGGGTGTTGTGTATATTTAAGAATAGTCAGTGAAGCTGGTGAGGTTAGCGTAGACTTGCTATGCTCAAAGTCGCGTATTAACCCTGTCAAAAACCTTACGACGCCGCGCTTGGAGCTCAATAGCTCGCTTTTACTAGCTATGTTAGCTAGAAAAGTTTATGACGTCATACAATTAAAATTCATTACAAATGTGTATCATACGCCGATTCGCAAGTAGTACTTGCGTGGTTAAAAACAGATCCTATAAAACTAAGTGTTTATGTCGCTAATAGAGTAAGAAAGATTCATGATTTGACGGGCGATTTCTCTTGGCATTATATTAACACGTCAGCAAACCCGGCTGACTGCCTTTCACGTGGAGTAGAACCGCATCTCCTTCAGCAGCATACCTTGTGGTGGAAGGGCCCAGTTTGCCTAAGTACTCCAGAGTTTAAGCCGGAGCATGACGATAAGATAGCATTGTGCTTAAGGTTTGTTGATAATTGTAAGAAATGTATAGCAGCCAAAAAGGCTAATAAGAAAGTTGAAAGGTCGATTGGAAATTTGACTCCTCAGGAATTGAATTATTCACTATATGTCATTATTAGACATGAACAAAGGTTGCACTTCAGTGAAGAAATAAAAGCATTAGTTTCAGGTAAGCCGATAAAATCAAATCTAGAGGAGTTAAATTCATTTGTGTGTGGCTTATCATTGCTAAGGGTAGGTGGACGGCTTCAGAATGCGAGTGTTCCGTTCTCACAGAAGCACCCGATTATTTTACCTAAGGGCTCAAAGGTTACGCACTACATAATTGAAAATGAGCACAGAACATTGCTGCATTCTGGTCCAAAACTTGTATTAAATAGTTTAAGCCTTAGGTATCATATAATAAATGGTATCAGAGAAGTCACACATAAATGTATAAATGTACTTCATAAATGTATAATTTGTTTTAAGTTAAAAGCTAAGCATGCAAAACAGTTAATGGGTTCGCTTCCTAGTGATAGAGTTAAATCATGTCGTGCATTTGATAAAGTGGGCATTGACTATGGTGGCCCATTTACCATTAAAATGTACCGTGTCAGAAAGCCAGTATTATATAAGGCTTACTTTGCTTTGTTCGTGTGTTTCACTACAAAAGCGGTGCATATCGAGGTAGTCTCAGACTTAACAACAGAGTCTTTCTTAAATTCGTTTAAAAGGTTTGTCTCACGTAGAAATAAACCTTCTGTTGTATACTGTGACAACGCTAGTACGTTCAAAGGAGCTCGTAACCAATTAACTGAATTGTATAAACTGCAGTCTGCTTCAGACCACCAGCAAACTGTTGTGAACCATGCAGCAGAGTTAGGTATTACATTTAAATTTATCCCAAGTTATAGTCCAGTGTTTGGAGGGCTTTGGGAAGCAGAAACATTAAAGTTGGTGCCTTGGTTATAGTCAGGGATGACAATATAAGTCCATTAATGTGGCCAATGGCTAGGGTTGTAGAAGTTTTTCCTGGGGCGGATGGAAAAGTAAGGGCACTTTCCATTAGAACCAGTAAAGGCTCGATAATTAGATCTAGTATTTATAAGGTATGTGAACTGCCAATTGATAATGATTAAAGCTTTGTTTACGGCCTAATTGGGGCTCACTATCTGTAGAACAATAATAGTTTCAATAAGCTTAACCTTAAGGAAGCTTGTACTCATAGGATAAGATCAAGCTTTGATGCCTTTTAGTTGTAAGTAATTAGCAACTTTGTCGTTCTGCGGAATATGTACGATACCGTACACGCATGTTATAATAAGCACATAAATAATGTGGGTAAACTTTTAATGTATAAAGTAGTCGTACGTTAACCGCCATCATAAAAGCACACACATTTTGTACCAGATTAGGAAAGTTGGAATTACAGTCTTTATTTAAATTTATGTATGGTGTTTTCCTAAAGCCGAGACCTGCACCCTACAAATCCTGCAACACCGACTTTGACAAGAGGGGCCTCTGACTGCACACACATGTTGACGGACTTTGTATCACTCCCCTTTTTGAATTTTTCATCTCGCTGCTTAGAAAAACATAACTGCTCTGTGTGTCCCAATTTGCGACAGTATGTGCACTGAACATTCTTATCAACAGACTTAGCCGCATAATGAGAGGCTTCTCTGGTGGAAGAATCCTTCGTTTGCGGACGTGATTTACAATTACGTTTATAGTGCGCCATTTTGCCGCAATTGTGACACACAACGCGGTCGCTTGAGTCAAGTTTACGCCGTTTAGGCTCCACTAAAACGAGATTAGAAGCAGGCAAACGCTTATTACTTTTAATACGTGGGTAGGTACCAAGGTACCTATCAAGTGTTACAAAGTCCTTGGGAGTATTTTTTAATAAATCTGATCGTACCTGATTGTCAGAGATACCTGATATGACGACTTCTATCTTGTTCGCCTCAGCCCAGGCCGTCTCCAACCGGTCGATCATCGCCAGCTTGTTGGTAGAATATTCTACGTAGCTCGCAGCGCGGTCACTTGTGTACTGCACCATGTCCCGGAAAAGGTCGTGAAATCTTTTTGTTGCTGCAAATTGTCGTGATAAACGCTCCTTTGCCTCGTCCCATGTGTTGCATAAAGGATACGACTTAGACGCCCACATGCGTGCTCGACCGCGTAGATGGGTGAACGCGGCATTCCTAGTTTCATAGTCGGTCCAAGAATTTTGTGTCTGATGATGGTCTATTTCGGCACACCATTGTGCTGCTGTGAATTCACAATCGTCAGGATCAAACGACGGTATGTAGACTTCGGTTGGATTCATTTTCTTTATCGGTGGTGTAGCTCTCGTTGTTCGGTTTTCGCAGTCACGGAAGGTCTCCGCCATGCCGCGGAAAAATGATACCCACATCGTGGACGGAACGTTAGGAAAATCGCTATTTTCGGGTATTGACGTATTTTCGATACCACGTGTAGCTGATTGGTCATCGCGGTTTGAATTATCAATATTATCATCGTTGGTAGATTGTTGATTTTTCGTAAATTGGCCCGTCGAATCTCGGAAATATACCTCGCTCGTGCTAGCAGGGGGCTGGCTAACCACGTCGGAAGAATGTCGTTCTGATCCCACCGCTGCTTTCGGAGATGAATTTGGATTATGGTGGATCTCATCAGCCATCGTGTTTTTTGTAAGAGAATCAGTGCGCACTATCAGCGCGGTCGGTAGTCGAGAATCGAGTCCTGGCAGAAATCTGACTGACCGAACTACTGACTCAGGGAAAACGTTAGTCATTCACTCATTCTTTAACTCGTTCAGAAACCAGCACGAAAAAGAATCGTGAATGACAGGTCTCAGATAGCTCTAAGGAGTTACAATAGACGGCGTTGTTTAACCGAAAGATTCGCAAGCTACTAACAGATGGCGCCGTTTGTAGCAAAATAAATGCCATCACTCTCACATTATACTAAGTTAAAAAACATATTTCAGGAACAATTCCATGACCAAACGAGTCCCAATAACCGTCAGGTGAACCGCGCCGGCAAGATGATCAGAAATGCGCAATAAGTTAACAATTTAAACCATGAATCTACAGAAAAACGGACACGGATCCAAGTATCGAAGGTACAATATTACATTACCCCAAAAACGTAGGAAAAAAAAATACTTTTTCGTGCAAAGGAAACGTTTTTTTTATTAGTTAAGTGTAGATAAAGTGTAGAAGAAGTTATATACACTGAAATGAGAAATGGTATAATGAGGACGAAGTGAAAGGGAAGAAAAATGATGAAAGGTATATACACCATGGAACTTCCTACCTATCAAACATCACTAACATAATCACGCTTTAATTCATCTCTTACAAAGAAAGGGGATGTGATTCAATTAATCTGATGCACACTCCTAAGAAAGTCCTCGCTATGACCTAAGGCTTTTTTATAAGGGATTAGTCAGCCGCTCCACTGGGAAAGGAAGAAAAAGATTCAAAAGTTATAAGTAATGATTTTATTTACAGGCCTAGTCGGTTTAGAGCCAACTAGAGTTTGTGACGTATCACTAGAGAAAGCAAAGTGTGGATAGGGGTAGACTTTCCACAAGAGAAATATAATTTGACCATATAGCTTCTTTTTTTTTCAGAGTTGGTCGACCGCTCTAGAATAGAGGAGATTATATACAACACAAGAAGGAAAAAGAAAATAAAATGAATGACAAATGAAAAAAAAAAGGAAATCGTGGTATTAATTAACTAATGGTAATGATTTTATACTGAGATAATAAAAACTACAAGTGTGGGACAAGGATTCTATTTGTTTTTTTAACGAAATTAGATTATCAGAAGGGGCTTCCAAACGAATACGTACCTCGTACTCTAATTCAGGTTTGCTTAGAAAAATATGTCTAATCGGGCGAGACATGGTAACTCGGTGTAAAGGAAGAAGTTAAAGTAAAGCCGAAATATAGGATCAAAGGGAAAACGAATTTATGCACTAGAGGAAGTGTTGTTTTAGAATTTGGAAGGAAGTGCTAAATAATTTATTTAGTTGGGCGCCAAAACTGTCGTGTTACGTTTTATATACTAAGTTAAAAAACATATAGGAATAATTCCATGACCAAACGAGTCCCAATAACCGTCAGGTGAACCGCGCCGGCAAGATGATCAGAAATGCGCAATAAGTTAACAATTTAAGCTATGAATCTACAGAAAAGCGGACACGGATCCAAGTATCGAAGGTACAATATTACACTTTAGAAGTTAATAACTTTTATCGTAAGCAATTTTTATTAAAAACCAAAACGTACAGACCTAGTCTTTTATTAAATCTACAACCTTTTTTAAAAATTATAAAAATCTGACTATAATTACGGGGTGAAAAATGTTATCGCTTTTTGTATGAAAATTACAGCTTCACAATTGTCTTAACGATATCGCATATACTCGTATTTGAGAAGCACGCATAATATTTTAAAACGACTCTTGTATCGCTGAACATTATGAATAATATTATGGTTATCGTTTACATTGTGAGCTCAATGTCAATATTGGCATTTGTGATTTCCCCCAGAGTTCAAGAGATAAAACCCATAAATGTACAAATACGAGAAAAGTATGTAAACAAAAGCTTGAGAAAGATTGAGGAGGAGTATTACAGAGCCTTAAGTCTAAGTTGATGTTCACGCGGCAAACCGTCTCTAACGCGTTGGCGTCAATGTTACTTATACGAGAAACGCAAACGCGTTCAGGACATTTTTTGCATTAGCAACTTACACAAAGGGCTCTGAGTGCTAGAGAAATCGCTTGCTCTTACGATTTTTAGGATTCCGTAGTCAAACTAGGAACCCTTATAGTTTCGCCATGTCCGTCCGTCCGTCCGCAGCCTAGCGCAAAGACTATTAGTACTATAAAGCAGTAATTTGGCATGAACATACGTAAGTAGTAGTCATGCCAACAAAGTGGTACATGTGGTAGTGGTACAAGTGGTAAATGTTAAAAAATGTTTTTTTTAGGGTACCTAGACCCTACACGTAACGTGGGGATGTATTTCTTTTCTCATCTACCCTATAGTGTGGGGTGTCGTTGGATAGGTCTTTCAAAAATATTACGGGTTTGTGAAAACAATTTTTCGTTTAAGTAATCCGTTTAAGAAATATTAAGCTTTAAAGCGCTATTTTTTGTTAGACTCAAGTGCCCCCCCCCTCTACAGCCAAAACTAAATTGTTTATACCTACTAAAATCATCCAAGACGGCACCAATTGACTTTAAATAGAAAATTAGTGATTACTTGTTGATTTTTATGTTGGTAGTACTTAACGGCTTCAGGACCCTACACTGAGCATGGTCCGACATGCTCTTGCCTGGTTTTAAGAAAATACATATACTTACACCGTATTAAGTTAGACGTACTGTTGCTTAGTAGGTTTTGTCGTTAGTAAGCAGCCATATCTTTTTTTCAAAGCTAAAATGGTGTTGAGCTTTAGTATAGTAGGTGATTATATCTTTAAAAATAACATGTATGCACGCAAACACATACATGACTTCAGGCATTATCGCGACGTTCACAAGTTCAACACGCGAAATAAAGATAAACTCGTAGTCCCAGGTCACCGTCTTTGTAAAGTGAGCACATCATTTGTGGGGATCTGTGTACGATTCTATAATAGAGTACCTACTGATATTGTCAATGTGCCGTTCAATAAATTTAAGTCTCGCATAAAGTGCTGCCTACTAGGCAAGGCATATTATATTGTAAATGACTTCCTAGACGACAAAGATGTTTTTAAGTAGTGTGAGCTACTACCGAAATCAGTGTCCTTTTTACCTTTTTATTTTTGTTAAGCACTCAGCAGCATTTATTGCAAAATGCCTTTAAGCCTATTACGAAATGTTTTAAATTTAAGTTTAATGTTTTCTTTTTATTTTTTTATTAGTTCTTGTGTCCATAAGATACTTTAGTCATGAGAGCGCATTGTGATGTTTTTCGCCGGACAGCCACTGTATTATTCCTTTTTTTTGTCCGGCAGCATGAGCATGTCATGATCACTCAAGGGTCTTTGCTTTAGGCGGCGTTGTTGATCGGGTCGCCACATTCCCGAACATGGTTGAGGGAGGCGATGGCTGAGATACGCGTCATACTCGTGAACGGGTAGTGTTTGTGGGGTCCGGTATGTTTACGCTTGCAAGGACCTGTTTTTCCAGTTAGTTATTTTAGTAATCGTTCCTGACATAGAGACATCGTCATTATTTTAAATTTATTGTTATCGATCTTTCATTTGTAATTATTTATTATTTTGTAATGTAACTTACTTTTAAGTATTATTTTATTTTGCAATTTGATAAAAATGACCTTCTGCTGGAGTTGGTTGCGGCGCTTCTTATTCGCAATGATGGTCTTGTCCGAAGCGCTAGTAGGTTCACTGCATATTACCGACGTGTAAGAGAGCCCTCATGTGGCCAATTTACTGAATAAATTATTAAATTTGAATTGAATAGCAAACATTTTCTCTGTTTTTAGTTATGTCATTATCATATCTAGCCGTGTTTCACGTCCATGTCCAGCCGTGCGCAGTAAACTGGAATTTATTTGTACCACCACATTTTCTTTTTAACTTTCTCTGTACGAGTAAACGGCCCGGCTAATGTAATGGCCCTGTAAATCCTTGTTGAAGGGAGGACAGGGACGTTAATACTGTTCGCGTTTAAACGAGACGTATTGGCTTTTCTCGGAACTTATGTACATCTATTACCTAATATCCATAACTGTCTAGAATTTCAAAGTATTTTTTTTTTAAATGGCATGATCGCTGTTTTTTGTGTTTTTTTGATTATTACTAATTTATTGTGGCTATACTGTTTTAAGCAATAATAGCCAAGTATTTTAAAAAAGTTTCATTAAATGTACATCTACAAGGAAGTTCAAGATCATACTACTTTGAGAATATCTGCGAAGTAATCCCAATCTGTAGGGATTTAAATAGGCTTTTACTTTACAAAAGGTAGAACATAGATTGTTTTTTTAATAGATATTGTTAAGGCATACAAATAATAATAATAGCTTAGAGAATTGATGACCTCATCGCCCACTGATATTTCCAGTGCAGTCAGTCACCTCAGGCCAGCTAGTGGCGAGCTATTGGTGAGTAGCGACACCACGGTCCTGAGTGCTCCCGAGGGAAGTTTCTGTTCCTCACCTCACGCTTGCCTTCACCAGCCGGCTGGAGTGTATGATGACGAGGAACAGACCCTCACCTCTGGCTTGCTTTTATTAGCTGGTCAGAGGTCGGAGTCACAAGAGCTTTAAACTCGAAGGATGGATGTGTTGCATAAGTGGCGAGTGGACACTTTAAGAACGTTTAAAGTCCATAAGCACCTCTCCACCGTTAACCCCTCTGGAACAGTTGCCTCTCTGCTGCTATGTACAAATCAGCATAAGGCAGGCAGACGCCATTTTCATCAATAGCCTTGTTCACCAATCTATATCATTTCATTCTAATAACCAATTATTAATGTTCCCATCCTTCATAAATAGTCTTGACTGCTCCGACAGACTGTGATTGGGATACAAAAACTGTTTGTGCTCTAAGCTAAGGTATTGTGAAGGTAAAACACTAAACACTCAATACAAGCTATGCAGAGTGTTAAATAAAAAAAACACGCAAACAGAGTGATTATTCAAAATAAAATAAAAAATGACAAAACCTCGAAAGTCGTGAAATATAGCATAATAGTAAATGTGGTCAAAAATGTTCAGAATGACCCTAACCGGGCGTTTTCCAAAATAAGTACCTATGGTTGTGGACTGAAATTAACAACGATAACTTTTCCATTATGTCACGATAATTAACTATTACCTACTGCTTTAAGATAAATAGTGGCATCTTGGACAAAACTGCTGTATCAAGTTCAACCATATTACTAACAGGTGAGGTTTGAATCCGCTATGCTTATTTAATTTGAAATACCACCTATTGGCTTATGAAGGCAGTATATCAAAACATGACAAATTTTCGTGACGTAATGGAAGAATTACCGTTGTTATTTTTTGTCCTTAACTATAGGTACTTTTTTTGTATAACGCCCAACTATCATCCCTTGAAACCCCAACACCCGAATGCCAAACACCTTGTAGATTTTTACGTTTTCTCACTGCATAAGTTGACTCCTTTGTCAAATAATGCATTGTTGAAAATAAGATTCTTAATTATCGGTTACCTGCTCAAAGACAATAAAATAAATTAATTAAAAGAGTTCTTTGTTTACCGCCAAAGTTCGACGAGGAAAAGAAACGAGCAAAACATTGCGAATTAAATTTAATAAAACCCCACGCACAAGCCAGCTACAAGCCTTAATTGGGAAACTTTACCAAGAGACTTTCGGCTTACGATGGGAAATATTAAGCTGATTTTTATTAAATTTTCAAAACACCTTTTACAAAATAAACTTGTAAAGTATTTTGATACTACACAAGAATAGCGCTTAACTGTTAAGAAGAGCATTGGTCAACAATGTAGGTTTAAACGCATAGAGTGTTTAATATTTCACCTAATGTTTAATTTGAGTCATGGCGCGAAAAAAATAATAGTCTGTCAAGGTGCGAAAAAAATATTAGTAGGAAGGAACTTCGTGGATTAAAAACAACAACACTTTTGTTACAGAAAATAAAACAATATTATCTCGTTGCGATGAGCTAAATATCCGTTAGTAAGAAATATCGTACGGTTAGCCAGATTAATGGCGCAGAGATTTCAGCGGCAAGTGAGTAAACCAGGAGCTGTGCCAATTATTACGTCTATAGCAAAATAAGGAGTTTTAATTAAAATAATGGGGCAGGGCTCCAGAAATTGATCCGTCTAAATAAAGGGATAACTCGTTTTCAACTCGAGCATGAAGTGATGTCATGTGATGAGCGATACGTGAGATTTTTCTTTAATGGTCCCGGTTAACCTTGTTTTTTTTAAGATCCTTTATTATGCGTGGAAAAGACTTCAATTCAATTATTAGAGTACTTCAGAAATAATACGAAATGAGCGTTGAACCCGCTCCATATGAAAGGCCTATGTTACGTCATACTCGTAACAGCTATATCAATTCGTATGGACCGTGTTCAACGCTCAGTAGATTGATACATATTAATGACGTCACGACTGTGTGTTGCCTAGTGGCTAGGCGTGTCGACTTGTGATCGTGAGATATTAGGGTTCTGTACCAAAAACGGGAACCCTATTACTAAGACTCCGCTGTTCGTCCGTCTGTTCGTCATGTCTAGAAAGCTGTAATTTGGTATAGTCACGCCAACAGAGAGGTAAAATAATATCTTGTACCTCCCCTACACGTAACGTGGTGATTTTTTTTTTCATGTTCGTTCACCGTTTTGTCCGTCAATTGTGGACCGATTTTGAAAAATATTTTTTGGTTTGATAGAGTAGGGTCACCGGGTTAACAGTGAGTTGCTCGTACACAGTGGATCACGCACACACAGATAATACGCACAGTCCTTTTCGATGCTTTCTCGGCGCAAAAGACGCCACCTGGTGACACGTTCCTACTCGCTCAGTGCCCGTTCGGCAGCGCAAGCGCAACGACGTAGAGAAGTGCGATTGTGTATCGGCCGCGAGGCGCACACATTTACGTAAGTTCGAATTTTATTTGTATTTTCTAAAAATGATACGATACAATTTTAAGTAGAAGTTTTCGGTTGAGTTGATTAATAAGCTATCTGAGAGTTTTGTTTATTTTCATTTGAACAGTTTTTTTTTTTTTTTTTTAAATTGGTGCTAGGGTTGACAGTGGGTCAAGTGGATCGGGTACATAGTAGGTCGTCACCCACTGTGTACCACGACTATCGATATTTCTATAACAATAAAAACTTTTTTTTTATTTACAGAATGCCAAGAAAAAAGAATCTGCCAAGGAAAATTGGCATACATAATTCAGAGCAAATGAGGTGCGCTCTAATTTCTATTAAAAATGGTCGCGGTATTCGACAAGCTTCTGTATGAATGAATGAATGAATGATGATTTATTTGAGACACAACACAACAACATTACAACTTGCTTAAAGCTATAACAAAAAAAGTAGGTAATACAGTTTTGAGTGTGGTCTCAAAAAGGAGTCCACTCAGCATGTGTCAAGGCATGAGGTGCCTGGACGCTGATTTTCAGTGAATCCATTTAAATAGTACAAATACAAAACAAAACACAAATAACAAATAACACCAAGACACACACACACAACAATACAACAGAGATTTCAGCGAAGGTACAGTTTAATTGCGAAAAGCGAATTAGATAGATACTTATAGGTAAATAAATAAATAATGTGTTTAACAAGTCGGTATAGAAAAGTTAAAATAATATAAATAAATGTATATATATATACAGCAGCATACAATAGTATTGTATATCGTCGGCTAGGCAGAGGACGTTTGTTCCTTTAGCAGGTGGATTTTTATTTTGTTTTTAAAAGTTACCAGAGAACTAGAGTTTCTTATTGGTGGTGGAATGTTGTTCCAGCATCGCGTGGCAGCGTACCTAAAGCTACCACGGAAACCAGCCGACCGGTGTCGCGGGCAGATGAGACGGGGGGCTTGTCTTACATGATTTTTGGAAAATGTTAAGCGATCGTAGAGGTACCTAGGCTGTTTACTCTGAACTATCCCAAACAGTAAACAAGCAAAGTGAAGTTTCCTTTTAGCATCCAGTCTAAGAAGTTTGCTGTTGTTTAAAAATGGTGTCACATGGGCTCTGGGTGGGATAGGAAAACAGAACCGGGCACAGGCATTCTGAAGTCTCTGTAGTTGCATTTTTGTACGCGACAGCAGACATTCTCCAATGACCGTGTCCGCATAATTTAGCTTTGATAGGACCAGTGAGTCACAGAGCCTGATACGCATGTCTATGCTTAAGTGATTACGAATCCTATACAAAACTTTAAGTCTGTAGTAACAATTACGGACGGTTTCTAGAACATGGTTTTCAAACTGCAGTCTTCCGTCCATAAGTACTCCCAGATTTCTGGCTTCAGACACACGAACAATGCTTTCGTTTAGAATGCGGACTTGTGGATTACGAGATAAGGTTTTTTCAATTTGGTTTTTTGTTCCTAGTACGATAAATTTAGATTTTAGGGGATTCAAAACCAGGCTATTTTTATCAGACCAGGAAGCAACCTGACTGAGATCATGGTTTAGTTCTGTGACGGCTATGTTAACATGTTCAGGTTTAAAAGAGATATGCACTTGTAAATCGTCTGCGTATAGGTGATATTTACTCCTACTAATGCAACTCACTATGTCGGCACTATATAATATAAATAGAATTGGCCCTAATATGGAACCCTGGGGAACACCACTTGTGACTATAGACCTCTCCGAGACCATTGATAAACCCTCAGAGTTTCGTACTTCAACCTGCTGAGTGCGCTCACCAAGGTAGCTTGCGAACCAGTGTACTGCCTTGTTATCAAACCCATAGTACGTCAATTTCGATAACAACAAAGTGGTGTTAATTGTATCGAAAGCGCGTGAGAAGTCTAGTAGAACAAGAAATGTGGCTTTTCCTTCGTCTTGAGCGGTCAGAATATCGTCAACAACATCAAGAAGAGCAGTTGCTGTGCTGCGTTTTTTCCTAAAACCTGACTGATTAGGGGGTAGAATATTGTTATTTTCCAGATATTCAACTAATTGCATACATACCGCTCTTTCGAGTATCTTAGACATTACAGGAAGTATGCTGATAGGTCGCAAATCTTTAAAACTCGTCGGAGATGCTTCTTTAGGGATGGGTCTTACAGCAGCGCTTTTCCAGGCTTCGGGAAAAATGCCCGTGCTAATGGACCGGTTTACAATTGCTGTTATAATGGGCAGCGTGCGAGGCAAGGTCGTCAGCAACATGTCAAGAGAATGCCGTCATTGCCCTGGGCCTGGGTTTTGATGGAGCTAATTATTTTACTAACAGTAGTTTCTGTTACCGGTTGTAGTCTGAAGTGTGCGTCATTGTGCCTATTAAATTCGTAAAAAGTTAAATCAGAAATTTTTGTCCTGCTTTCGCCAGGTACGTCAAGAAAAAAGTCATTAATGCCATTCGGGTCCAATAAATGATGGGGTATATCACCATCCCTTTTTTTTAAATCTGCTACGTTTTGCTTCACGTGTTTCCAGAGAGCACGAGAATTTTTTTTTTGAGACACTATAAATTTATTAAAATATGCAGATTTTTCAGTATAAATGGCATTAATGACCATCCTTTTCATGTCTTTATAATATACTTTATGTGCGGGTAGGCTGCTTTGTCGTTATCTCAAATGAGCCTCGTCTCGTTTTGCCATCATTTTCTTGATATTGTAGGTTATCCACGGGAACGACCGCTCTTTAAGTACAGTGAATTTTAAAGGTGCGTGCCTATCGAACAGATTAAGTAGATATGCGTTAAAGGTAGCCACAGACATATTAATATCACTTGACATAACATTTTCCCATTCGATACGACCGACGTCAGCATTGAATCTTTCATAATCGATGTCCTTGAGTGGGCGGTAAATAATGCATTTCGGGGGAACTTTTGTTTTACTAATGTTTACTTTGCATGATATAAATGCATGACTACTCAGTTCTGGAATGAAGTTGACGCGTACTTCTGTAAGATTAATGCTCGAACAAATAATATCGATCAACGTTTCGCTGTGGTCTGTAAAATGAGTAGCTCGATCTATATATTGACTAAGGTTGTGACAGTATAGGAAATCTTCTAACTTTTTTGTTCTTGGGTCTTGTTTCTTTAATAGGTCAATGTTAAAATCTCCCATGAGAATGATCTGATCGAATGATGAAAAATAAGATAAAGACTCACTAATAGCATTTATAAAAAGATCTGCATTTTGCCACGGCGGCCTATATGCTGTACCAATAGCCAGTTTAGTACCATTAATAGTGAGGTTAAGCCACATTTGCTCGATAGAGGGAGCCTCCGGATACGCGAGCAGGAGCGCGTGTACTCCCCGCTTGAGGTAGAACCCGACACCGCCGCCGCGCGCGCGCTCGCCCGCCGGCCGCGGAGCGTGCCGCAGCCGGTAGCCGGGCGGCGCAGGCGCGCGCGCCTCCTCGCCCGCCCGAAGCCACGTCTCGTTAATCGCCATTATGTCCACTGAATGTTGTTCCATAGCCACCAAGAATTCGTCATGCCGTGTACCTAGAGATCCTGGGTTTAACAAGCCTATGGAGAGTAAAGGTTTTTGTCTAAATTTAAATTGCACAATGTAAGAAAATCTGAGTTCTACGTACTTATTGTTCATAATATATACTCTTAGCATAGTAGCATGGCGATAGTCTAGAGTGGTCAAAAACAAAGTTATTTGACGATCAAAATAACACCGCTTCAATGTGACTTCCGTCAATATGAGATAAAACATTCCAGGGCCTCTATTCAGGTGCGTTAAAACGATATCGTATTTGACACGTTTAAGAATTGTTTATGTCACAGTCGCCATTATTGTAAATGACATAAGAGTTATGAAAACGTTGACAATACGGAAACAGGTCAAAAACGATATCGTTATAACGCAGTTGAATAGAGGCCCTGCTTTTGTAATTGTTAATATGCTGCTGTAAGATTGAGATAAACACATAAATAAACTAAAATAAAAATAAAGATAACATATAACAATATTTATAGAAACTTTTAACATATTTATCGGACAATTAATGATACTGACATTCTGTTGGTCTTCGCTGTTTACATTTTGGAGTTTTTTGGTACGTTTTCAGAGTTCATAATCGTCGGTACGCCCCTTACATATTTTATTGTTAGATTAAGTTCTCCGCTTGTGCTGCGTAATCGTAGCTCGTCCCGTAATTTTTTTAGGTACGCCATTTGGCTTGCCGTTTGATCACTATAAATACGGTATTTGCCAGCATTCATCGACTTGTTCCTAAGCAGGTATTTCACCGTTTCCGTAGATTCAAATGTTATCTTTGTGAGGCGGGTTTTTTCCTGGTCGTATTTACCCAATCGTAATAGTTTCGTGGGTGCGGGACAGTCTTTATAGACGGATTTTAAAACAGTCATTATTTTGTCCAGGTCGTGACGCCGCCTAGTTGCCTGGTCTTTATTGTTAATTTCACTAATGCCTGCCACCAGGATATTGTGCATGCGCATATACCGATCATAAGATTCCGTGATGATGGCTTCTCGACAAGCGGCCGACGGGCCGGAGTCGGCAGCCGACGGCTCGGTTCCGGCTTCTGCTGTGGTAATTTGCAGTTGATGTAAATTTTTTTCTAGGTTTTGAATTTTATTCTGTATTTCCAAGTTTTCACTCTTAAGGTTTGATAATTCACCATGTATTTCTCCATATTTTTCGCTTAATTGTTCTGTTGCGAGCTTCAGTGTTCTAATTTCATCTTTGATTTCTCTGCAATTTTGTCGTATTTCAGATGTTTCTTCCTTCTGGGTCTTCGAAAAATCTTTTAAAAAGGACATCATTTCTTTACGAAAACAATCAAAATCACTCTTTCCGGCATATTCAGTATCAGGTTGTTTCCTTTTTCTTTGACTAACAAAATTATCTTCTCGTTCGCGTGACAATGAATACAAGTCCGGTTGTGAGCCATAACCGTTGCCGCTCATGCTTGGGTCGTCTCTTTTCGGCGAGTGCTGCAGGCCTATGTTTGGATCGGGCGGACGAGATACTTCCTCAGACATCAAAGATTTAACCGTATGAAGCACTAAATCACAATTTCAAAACAATGTAGACTAATTAAATCACAAGTATTTACTTTTTAAATAAATTGTATGCAGTTTCGCACTGATCAACAGCTAATTACCCTCATTAGTTACTTATAAATAAAGAGGTATGGCCGGTGTAGACTGGCTCAGAGGCTTTCGTGAAAGACACCCTGAGTTATCTTTACGCAAACCAGAGGCATGTAGTTTGGCGAGAGCTACTGCGTTTAACAGAGATACTGTTAGAGTATTTTTTGAAAATCTCTAAAAAATGCTATAGAAGAACAAAAAAACCGTCAAAAAGAAGAAGGATCTTAAAACAAAAACTAAAGCAAAAAAGGTGGTTCGGCAGGTTTTACAGAGTGATCCGGATGGTGAGTCTATTGCATTACAGACGATTCCAGCGACGATGATATTTGGCCTGAGGAAGATATCGATGAAGACGTAGTAACAGAAGATTCTTTAACCAAACCAATTTCACCACCAAAAGAGGGACAGTATGTGCTGGTAGAATTTACTACAAAAAAACAAAAAGTTTATTATGTCGCCAAAGTTCTGGAAGAACGCAATCGATCGTTGGAGGTTTATGTTAATTTTTTTGGAAAAAAAAAACAGGGACTGTTTTATTTGCCGAGTGTTCCCGACGTTTCCTACGTGAAATATGATAGTATTAAACTTGTTTTACCTAAACCAGTGGTGGGTGGCAGCACGGCTAGGCAGCAATCGTACTATTCTTTCTCGAAAGATTTCTCTAATATTAATGTTCGTTAATCAGTACCTAGGTATTATTTTTTTAAATATTTCAACATGGCTCTCTATACCAATTTGCTGATGATACATGCCTGATCACGGCTCATAGAGATGTCATGTCAGCGCAAAGCATGATGCAACAGGATTTCGATCGTTTATGTAAGTGGGCTCACGATCAAGGACTTTCCATTAATTACAGTAAAACTAAATTGATGCACATCCACTCACCATACTTGAAAACTACCATCACTCCGAGGATCGTGGCCCACGAGCACTCCTGCATGCATTATTATTATTATTATTCAGGGAGTGGCTATTCAAGGCTCCAAAGCCTAGTATCACTGTGACCAGGATTGATCTATTGTGATCGCCACAGCCTACAGTTCTCCGCTGAGTCCTGTTATTGCGAAGAACTTCAGGACTTTATTGGCGCCGAGATACTTGATCTCCTCTGGGCACATTAAGTGCTTTCCCAGTGAGGAGTTACGGTGTCGCATTAAAGCCGGGCAGACGGTGAGAAAGTGCATGGGCGTTTCCTCCTCCAGATGGCAGAGTCTGCACAGCCTTGTGTTACATTTCCCAATCGTCTGCATGTGCTTGTTCAGGCAACAGTGCCCTGTGAGAGCCCTGGCAAGAGTGCGAATTTTGTTCCTACTCAGCGCTAAGGCCTCCTTCGACGCCTTTTTGCTAAATGCTCTTATGATAGCCTTGGAATGGTTCAATCCTGGAGTTGTCTTCCAGAGTTGAGTGGCTGCATCATAGCAATATGTCCACAAGGTGAGTTTTGTTAGGCTTCTAGGGATGCCGCAGAATGGTTCCGGACCAAACTGTGTGCCCCTAGCTCCTATCCGTGCGAGTTCGTCAGCTTTCTCATTGCCCACGATGCCCGCGTGCCCTGGGACCCAACGTAAAATTACCCTGTTTTTTGCACCCAGAGTATTTAAAAGTGTCCTGCAGTTCTCGACCAGCCTTGAGTTCATGACGTCAGAGGTTAGGGCCAAGAGAGCCGCCTGACTATCCGAGTGGATATAGATGGTACTGTTGAAGTAGTTGCTTTGCAGATTGGCTGCCGCACATTCAATTATGGCGTACACCTCCGCCTGGAATATAGACGAGTACTTTCCTAAATTCAGGCTTAACGCCTTTTTAGGCACCTCCCCGTATATTCCGCAGCCTACTTCAGAACCGGATTTGGAGCCATCAGTGTACCACTTTAGGCTGCCTGGTTTCCATGTTAAGCGACTGTGTGACCAGTCATCCCTAGACGGGAATTCCACAGAGAAATTTTTCTGTGGACAGTGTTTAGGGGGCATGGTGTCTGAGAACATCCCCATTACAGGAATATCGCTTACAGAGTTCTCGAGAGATCTCATATTTTGTGATAGCCAATGGCCTCTCTTCAAGCTCGAGATTCTGTGCATACTTGCCTTCGCCTCCTTTTCCAAGAACAGGTGAAGGGGCGGCAGGTTCAGTAATGCTTCCAGAGCTAGTGTCGGAGAGGTTGACATGGCTCCAGTAGCGATGATACAGGCAGTTCTTTGGAGGCTGCCAAGTTTTGATATTACAGTTTTTTGTGCCGCTTTTCTACACCATACCACAGAGGCGTAAGACACCATCGGCCTCACTATGGATGTGTAGAGCCAGAGTGCAATTCTGGGTTTTAGTCCCCATCTGCTTCCTGCTAGCCGACAACAGATTGCCAAGGCTGATTTAGCCTTTTGTAGGGTGCCGTTCACGTGCAGATTCCATGTAAGTTTCTGGTCTAGTGTGACTCCCAGATACTTGGCCTCTGAGGAGAACGGTATTGTTTTCCCATTCATGCTTGGCGGTTTAAGTCCCACTAGCTTCCGCTTTTTAGTGAATGGGACGATAATGGTTTTATCCGCATTTATGGATAGTTCATTATCTTTACACCATGAGTTTATTGTGTTTAGAGCCCTTTGCATTAGGTACGATAAAGTACTTTGGCAGCTGCCACGCACCGTAACTACAAGGTCGTCAGCGTATCCCTGTGTGTCAATGCGAAGCTCTGCCATCTTATGCAGGAGCCCATCCACAGCAAAAGTCCAGAGCAGAGGGGATAGTACACCTCCCTGCGGGCAGCCTCTTACCGTGGTCACCTCTAGTGTAGTGCTGAGTAGTTCTAGCCTGACCACTCTACCTGAGAGCATCCCTTGCACCCATCGGACAGTGGTAGTGTCTACGCCTTTTACAGCCAGCCCACTGACCAGTGTCCTGATGGGAGTATTGTCAAAGGCACCCTCTATATCCAGGAAAGCTGTGAGAGCAATTTCCTTATCTTCCAGCGCTCTTTCAATCCTATCAACTAGGTTTAGTAGGGCCGTCTCTGTGGATCTGCCACTACGATAGGCATGCTGACTGTCATGGATAGGTTTGTCCCTGAGACAATTCTCACGAATATATTTGTCAATTACCTTCTCCATGGTTTTGAGTAGAAACGAGGATAGGCTGATGGGTCTGAAGGACTTTGCCAGAGCATACATACGCAACATACATACTTTCCTGCATGCATACGCAAAGCCCTGCGTGCACCTGTGCTGATCTAGAACTCGTAACGGAACACACGTACCTCGGACTAGCAATAGACCATAAATTTAACTGGGGTCCACAAATAGGCCGTGTGTGCAATAAACTAAGATCAATCCTGTCCAAACTATGTATTCTTAAAAACAAAGTTCCTTACAAAACATTAAGGATATTGTATATGTCATTGGCTGATTCTGTGATTAGTTATGGATTGTCTAGTTATGGAAGAACTTACAAAACATACTTAAAAGATATATATAACTTACAGTTACGATTACTTAAAACAATTGTTCCTCTTAAGATTAAATACAAATATAGAAATGACTATGAAGACCTTTTTAACTATTGCAGGGTGATGTCTATATTCGATAAAGTAGACCTAGCAATCGTTACAGAGTATAGCAACAAGATAACCCATTTAAATAAAAAACAAAGACCGGAAAACCTACGGGAACAATCATATAGCAAAACATTTCTAGTACCCAGAAGTAATAACGAATATGGTAAAAGAGTATGGACGCGTACATTGCCCGGCATTTTAAATGGGTTTCCATGTCATATAATAAATAAAATTAAAAATGCAACATGTAAACAGGTAAAGAATGTAACGAAACGATATTTACTTAGTAAAAACATAAATATTAGAATTTGATAGTGTTGATGAATAAAAGGCATTATAAAAATAAAACGTAGAACTCATATATACTTACTCTTAACTGATAAAATCTTTGATTAATTTAAGATTATAAGTTAAGATAAACTAATAATGTATTGGTTTTTGTGTAAGAAATAAACAGATGAAATTTTAATTTTTAATTTAAAAAAATTTTTTTTTTTTAAATTTTTTTAGCTTTTAAGAAATGACTGATTGTAACAAAAACACGGGTTAAAAATTATGTCTATTAGTTTAAGAAGTTGATCTCTGTTGAGTTTAAAAATTTGATCTCTTTATTTTTTTTAGTAAATACCTAAGCAATGACTGATTGTCACAAAAACACGGGTTGTAAATTGATCTCTATTAGGTTAAGAAGTTGATCTCCGGTTAGTGTAATAGTTTGTTACAAAAACACGGGTTAAAAATAGATCTCTATTATGTTAACAAGTTGATCTCTGTTTAGTTCAAAAGTTTGATATCTTTTATGTTTATCTTGTATTACATTACGTATTTTATTATCCCTTTAAGTTTTATTTATTTCTTTTATTAAAAAAGTAACAATTTATGTGCGTTTCATTTATTCTAGCATGCTGTTAGCCATCTGACTTTCCTTGGCCCACTGTGTCCTACCAGGTGACTCAGTGTAACCCTGAGTACCCCTGGTACACAGTGGGTCATTTCTCACTTTTAAAAAAAACCCATCCCGAGTCCAAATTAATTATACTAGGAGTTTTTAAGTGTAATATAATGTAATGAATGAAACTTAAATAAATTATGCATGTATTAGTCCAAAAATAATGTAATTCGAACAAATAGTTTTCGAGATATGTTGGCTGAAAAAAAGTGTGATCCACTGTCAACCATGTTACCCTATACTTCCGAGGTGGTCTTATTGACACCAAATCTGAATCTGATGAGGGAATCATTGAGGAATTGAGGGAACTCCTCAAATATTGTAGGCAAACCTATAGCGATTTTAGTATTTTTAGTAACAAGTCTAGCATTTGCATTCAGAAAGTATCACTTGGTGAAGTGGAACTGATGATGAAGACCACAGATAGCCACTGGAACTCCTCAAGTCTACCTAATTCAAGGGTGGCGATAAGTAATCTCGATTAATATAGTTGAGCGACTACAACGAAGTATATTTACTTGTTGAAATATGACTAAACTTTCCCGCGGCGTTACTTGCGGCGCGCTTGAAATAACTTAATGTTTCATATCAACTAAGAAGTGGGACTACGTAACAGCGTTTTATGTTCGCCAAAAAGTATAAAATAAAATAAATGTTTTAAAAAACAAAAGAACGCCTTCAAAAACCAAAAAAAATAGCCTTACCAAAAAAACCATAAAATCATAAACCTAATAGATTAGTCCAACTGAAGTTGTCCACAATATTTTCAACAAAAAAAGCCGACTAACCTATTAGGTTGGTACCTACATTTATAAAAGAAGTTTTTTTTTTTGCAATAATATTTTATTGGTCCGTCATGTGTATTTTGATAATGCCGCGGAATTTAAGCATCGAGAAAAGAGCTGCAACTATTGCAGACCATTAACCTGGGTATAGTATTAGCGAAATTTCGTCAAATCTATTTATATACATATAAAGAGGCTTGTCCTGACTGATTCATCATCGCCCAGCAATAATGTAGTATAAAAAGAGGTAGAGTAGATGCTAGATATGTTACATATTCGATATGTCACGTATAAAAATGGCCCGACTTACGCACACATAATCAGTCAATAGTCAGTACAGGTTGCTCTGCTCTGTACTACGTACGGTACAGAGCAACATGAACTCGTACTTGTCTCTGTTACGCTCCAGTAAAGGGTCTAGCGGGCTGAGCGAACTAGAAGTGCCCCCAACGACGTATTTGGTCATTCTTTCAGGTGGTGTACTGGCAAATCCTAAGAACACTTCTATGTTTAATATCAGTCCTCGACCTTCTTTTGTTTTAAAGTTATTCAGGATAATGTAAAATCATCAGCGTATCATTGAAAGTGGCATATTTTGTAAACAGTTCAAGTTAGATTAACTAAACAAAAAACAAATAGGCTACAAAATACATACTTTAAACCTGCATCATTTGCTTATACTCGTACTTCATTATGTAAAATAACATTTTATTTTTCTTAAGATTTTTTTACTTTCTCGTCTACCTTATAGCGTGGGGTGTCGTTGGATAGGTCTTTCAAAAATATTGTGGGTTAATCCACCAATTTTTCGATTAAAGGATCCGTTTATGAAATATTAAACTTAAAAGCGCTATGTTTTGTTAGAGTCAAGTGTCTCCCTATAGCCAAAACTACAAAAAAAAAACATTAAAGAAAGCGCATATAACGAGTTTAATAGGAAAACTATCGCGACTAATTAGACATCGTTGGTTCTTGAGATACAGGCGATTAAAGTGTTTATACCGACTAAAATATTTGAAGACGGCAGCAAATGACTTTTAATAGATAAATTAGTTATTACTGGTTCTTTTTTAGGCTTCAGGACCGTACACTAGCACGGTCGGACATGCTCTTGCTCGGTTTTTAGTATTTGTTGCTCCCATACAACAAACGTGATATTTTTGCTGTTTATTGCTCGATATTAATAACGGCAACAGGTAGACACTTGAAATATTTACAGACTATTTAATTGTATATTCACTTTAAGAATAAATATTTTTATTAAAATAAAATTATTATTTGTGGCGGCTACCATCCAACAAACGTGATTTTTTTGCCGTTTTTTGCTCGATCTTAATACAGACGGTGAAAGTGGTTGTATGGATAATGCACTTGGCCGTTTTATTTTTCGTCTACCCCTGATGTGGGGTGTCGTCGTTTCATAGGTCTTTCGAAAATATTGGGGGTTTGTGAAACCAATTTTTCGATTATGGAATCCGTTTGTAAAATATTAAACTTTAAAGTGCTAGTTTTTGTCAGAGTCAAGTATCCGTCCATCCGACCCCTACAGCCACAAAAATCCGGAAAATATCTTAAAAAGAGCATTATAATGAATTCACAAGGAAATCTATCACGACTCAGTAGACATCATTGGTTCTTGAGATACGGGCCATTAGAATCTGACCGCTATGCTCTACTGATGTATCTATTAATAGAAAAAATCAAACTAATTTTTTTTAGGCAAATACTGTCCAATAAATTGTTTTGAGGCACCTGACCTTCCGAAGGCTCGGAAGACCAGGTACGTAAAGAGGGTTGAAAGAGATAAAAGAGTTAGGTCAGGGTCAGGGTTATTTATTGAGCACTTGTTTAGCTTTACACATAATTACCAGTATAAAATGTCTAACTAATTAAATAGGTCCCTAACAACACCAGGGAGATAGCAGAGAGTAGTTATTTTCTGTGAAGTAGACGACTGAAGAGAGCTCCAGTGAACACCACTTGCGCAGTGGTGCGTAGCGATGGCAGCAACGCTCCTCTTAGTAGAAGTAGCAGATAGGCCCGAGTAGTGGCCCGTGAGATCGAGTAACGGTCCCGGAGCAAGCAGGAACGAGATCGAGGTGCGGAGATAGAGGCTTCTTGAGGTGCGGGGATAGAGGCTTCTTGAGGTGCGGGGATAAAGGCTTCTTGAGGTGCGGGGCCTGAGTTGGCCCCGCACAAGGCCGATTTCTATCGTTTCAACTCGGAAACTGGAGAAAGAAATGAATGGCTCTAGTCTGAGCCACCCTTTATATACCCTGGTGTTCTATATTTTTAATTTGTAAGTTCTAAGTTTATAAAATTACAAAATTACACATGCCAGGAGTTAATTCTATGGAAAACAATCATATTAACTCCATGTTACAGTATAAAACCTAAGATATTGTCTCTGCCCGTTGTCAAGACAATGAAAATAACAATATTGTCAGTTGAAAGAAAATAAACAAAATGTACAAATAATCTGTTTTAAATGACGAAATATTCATAAAAGTAGCAAGAATCGAAAGGAAAAATGTAGGTAAACACTCTGGAAGCCCGCGACATCGCGGAGTTCATATATCCAAGAAGATATACGTCCCCAAAGTCAGTCGGTCAAGCTGTGAACGTTTTATATACTAAGTTAAATAACATATTTCAGGAATAATTCATGACCAAACGAGTCCCAATAACCGTCAGGTGGACCGCGCCGGCCAGATGATCAGAAATGCGCAATAAGTTAACAATTTAAACTATGAATCTACAGAAAAACGGACACGGATCCAAGTATCGAAGGTACAATATTACAACTAAACCGTTTTTAGTTTGCCAGAAACCTTTTCACAAAAACAGTTCTTTTTAAAACGCTTTTTTTGTTATAAGTGCGGCCGCCTTTCTGCTTGCTATGATGTAACGCTCGTGGACCGTGGACGGACTCGTACTCGTAGTGCGCTGCAGCGCTATTTCGCTCACTTAAGCTGTTTTTAAACCGACACTGTAACTGACCTACGGGGCCCTACCTATCTACGGTGTATAAGGTGTGCCTCCTCTATACAGGGTGTAAGGGACGGTCCAACGAAAACTGAAACTGTGGTTTCAGACCATTATACTGAACTGAAATCCGTTGGAATTTTTTTGCGGAAACGTAAGGTTAAATTTTGACTTTTTCAAACAAAACTCAGCGCGCAATGAAACCGTCACTTCTAGTACGCAGAAGCAACGCGATAGGTAGTTATAGTACGTTTATCAATGGGAGCGGGCGCGGCCGCGCCGGCCGCCTCACTCGTCGATCGCCGCCGGCGTCGGTCGGTTCATTCACCCGCGGTCACGTGTCCGCGCGCGTGATTCCCTACATAACGTAGAAATAATCTCTCCCTGTTTAAAATAATCAACAATTACCTACTGCCTTCAGTGTCTACTTATTAAACGACATCAATGGTAACAAGGTTTTTTAAAATTAATTAACTTGCCTACCTATCTACTTCTTATTTTTTTTAAGTACCTGATGATAAGAGGTTATCGGCATTGAGTGTTTAACATGCTCGTGGTTATGGGTTATGAAGGCACCTACCTACTGAGTATTAAACTTTACAGTTACCTAGGTATGTTATGATGACCTTATAAGCAAAGTTAATAGGTACATAAGTTTACAAACTTATGTGGCAGCAACTAACCATCATCCAAACTCCTTTTGTCTAAAGTTTAGCGTTATTAGCAAACAATCTCTCTCAAATCTAATAACGTTAAATACCGTAGGGACCTACCTACCTACCTACCTAATTTAATTTTAAAGCCTGACAAGATTCTATTTGGCCCTATTTCAATACAAATTAGTATTGAAATAGGGCCAAGAATCTTGTCAGGCTTTAATGATGGATTACTTACCGTCCGACAACTTCTTTAACTTTTTATTTGGTAGTAGTAAGGTGGGTAGGTGCCCTATTTTTGACTGGAATGGTAAACAAGTGGGTAGTTAGGTAGGTAATTTTTCATGCGTAGAATAAACAGTTTTTATTGTAGGTTACTCTTAAAGTTCATCAAAGGTTATCCAACGAGTTGGCACAAATCACAAGACAGAAATACTAGCTAGCACACGTACAATAACACACGAAAGAACAGACTCATAAACCAACACTCGAGCAAAGGAAATCAGTAAGAAAACAAAAACGCATTGCGCACACCAACAGGTAGGTGCCTACGCACACGCACAGCCTCGAGAAAAATAAGATTAGGTACCAAGTTCAGATTCAAAGTTTAAATCTATCGGCGGTTTGAATATTGGTTATTTAATTAATAAATTGCAGAGCTATTAACCGCCGCGCCGCCCAGAAGTAAATACCTACCTACCTACCTAGTCCAGTCGAAGCATTTATAACATTTTAGTGCGTGCGGCCGAAGCACAAGGTTCGGCAGTAGGTAAGTTTAGTTTACCTGTTATTAGTTCGATAACGAATTGAAAAGTGATTGGTTTCAAATAATAACATTCCAGGGCTGGAATTCTACAAGGTAATAACGATATCGTTTTTTACCTGTTTCCGTAT
This sequence comes from Acleris holmiana, assembly GCA_949316455.1. Taxonomy (NCBI): domain Eukaryota; kingdom Metazoa; phylum Arthropoda; class Insecta; order Lepidoptera; family Tortricidae; genus Acleris; species Acleris holmiana. Next base: position 45,481,722 of record OX438762.1, on the reverse strand, counting down.
TGTCAACGTTTTGATAACTCTTATGTCATTTACAATAATGGCGACTGTGACATAAACGATTCTTAAACGTGTCAAACACGATATCGTTTTAACGCACCTGAATAGAGGCCCAGGCAGGCATTTGTAAATTCAATTAAACAAGCGTTGTTTCTACTTAGATAAAGATAGTGGCAGGTAGGTACATACCTACTTATCGGGCTTAGGACCGTCAAAAACACCGATTACAGTATACTTAATAGAATAGCACAAACGATTCTAAAGTAAAAAAGTGATATTTGCGACGTCTACCTATTTAAAAAAAAAAAAACAATTATTAAAGTTATGTAAACGATTGTAAAATCAACCTAATCACATCGATGAAGCTTCTTATAAGTTTTAAATTACCTTGAGTGTTGTTCGAAGTGTCCTCCTCTGTTTGAGTGGCACACCAAAGCACGTCTTTTCAAATTGTCTGACATTTGCGACAAAAGTGACAAAACAAACAAACTCATCACTTCGCACAGTACCAATCGAATGCTGATATTATCAGTCGTCTTAAGCTCACTACCTAATATTGTTTATTTATTGCACACTTTCGATTTGCATAAACTTAACCGTTTAAATTCACCAACGTTGGTTATGTACGCTGCACATTGGTAGGTAGGTACCTACGCACCTAAAATTGTCGCTCGTGAAGGCCGGTTCGGGAATCTTTTCCGATACGTAGTTTAAAGCTCTTAGTTAACTATCACCACACTCATTTGAATTCGCACCATGTCAGTGTATTCCCGAATTACTTTGCAAACATTCGATTTTGCACCACCGGCGGACTATAATAAAATACGGACGTTACCGTTGCGCGCGGCGTGCCGTCTCAAACTGTAAAACAAAACAAATACTTAAGACAAAAAAAACATAAAAGTTCGCCAAATTTCAAAGGGTGCGAGTGAGAGGGCATCGGGGCGCATCCGCTAAGTACCTGCTTAGTTGCTTACCTAGTTAAAAATGATTTAACAAAGCCGAGCCGCGCCGTGTTAACAATTCTTAAACATTAAAAGGATACTTAGGTACGAAGTGTGTCATTAATCAGTTACGTTACATTATTCACCGGGCCAGTAAAACTTACCAGTTTAAGATAACGGCCTCTAGGTACTCATGGAACCGATCAATACTGATTTTGATTTGAATTTTAACTTAAAAAAGAATAAGTAGGTAATAATCTATGGCCTTAATAATCGCTCGCCCGGTCGACGGTTAGACATAAAAACCGTTTTTAAGATATAACAGCTACGCCCCTCCAATGTGTGTACGGTGCTGCATGTGGATGCATTTTTAATAGGTCGCCTATCTAGTGTGGTGTAAATAATGCACATATCGAACATACCAGTCTTTCCTCTGCTCTTACCATGTAGCATCTTGTGGCAAGCGGCGGTCTAATAAAATTTTAGAATAATCATTAATTACATGGCGGCAAACAATTTGTTTTCCCGAAACTTGTCTTTGCTGTTGAATTTGACCCTTTTTCGGGTCCGTAGCTAACTGTGTACTGATTTATTTATTTTCTACTTCAAATTACAGTACCTACGGTTAGCCATTTAAGTAGCTTTACACTCTTGGTGCTTTGTCACTTTAACGTCATGTTTAAACTACTGCACTGATATTATGAAGGTCTTAAACCGACAAGGTACTAAAGTGTGCAGCTACTTATAAGGCCAGCTACCACAGCGAAAATCTTGAGCACTTTGGAGCCTTTTCATAATAAGTTTCTAGCTCAACGTCAAATGCCTACGACAAGCATGACAAGGCTCAAGTATGCTGCTTTATTTTATTAGGTGACTGTATTTGTGAGACTGTTATTAAGTAGGTACAGTCAAGGACGTTAATTGTTATGCCAATATGGAACCCTGTCACAATGACAGCGTCAAACCACATGAAAGAAAAAGGTAAAATAATTATAGTGGCATAACGGCATTAAAGTCCTTGACTGTACGAGAGGTTGGCACTCTTCTTCTACTTTTGGGTAAGTACACAAGTAGCTCCAATGCTGCCGATTATCTGAGGTAATTTCTACTGCTGTGATTCAAGCAAACAAGTTGGCCTCTATTCTACCAGGTTAATTTTATTTTTCGGTGTGTTCACCGGGTTAGAATAGTGCCACTCCATGTCTTCCCGTGGATGTCGTAAGAGGCGACTAAGGGAATAAGGGCTTCTAGTATTGTTAGGCAATGGGCTTGCAACCTGTCACTAATACACTAGTAAACATCTCAGCCTACTTTTGCAAAATGTGGTTACAAAATTATTAACATGTCTTTTTAGAGTTGGTATTTCTGTAGCTCTGCCTACCCCACTCTGTGAATGAAGGCGTGATGTTATGTATGTATGTATGTAATTTTATTTTCAGTCTAATAAAACCTACCAGTCTGTAATCGTGGGAGGAGCGCATCCAAACTGCTAACGTTACCGTTTCTTTTTGGTACTCGTATCTCGAAGTGGTGGCGCGACGCGTGTTTGATTTTTTTTTTCATCACAGCACCTCAAAAAGGGTGGTTTTGCTGTTTAAAGACAGAGAGCAAAAGTCGATTTTGCTACGAGCGTGAGCGAGCGTGAGACAATTATAGGAGATTGTACAAGAAGGGCATAAAACCAACCATTTTATCCAAGACTTATGGTACCTATCCATCCGAGCCAGCAGGCGAACTTTTTCTTGGAATTAAGGCAGCAAAGATTGTTGCATTTTTTCCATTAGTCCATTAGGTGTGAGCATTATTTCCTCTTCACTTGACGACATTTTAATTAAATTCCGTAACACAACAAATTTTGCAAAGAAAACAACTAATTAATAGGCCCAAACGAGACAAAAACCTGTTTCCCGCCACTGTTTCTTTCTTTTTTTTGTTAAATGTTGTGCATGAGATTTTTAACTTAGGTTCAACGGAGTGCTGCCAAGTCATACGTTGATTTTCTAATGTTTCTGTAAATAATGCTTGCTTTTAATAACAAGTTTACTTAGAGCAGTCACCTCGTCTGTCTGTCTGGCTGTAGTAGGGCTTGGTTGTCAAATAAAATGTTATTTTATGCAGTCTATACCCAGCATAGAGAAGGACTTTAAAAGCATAAGAAGTGAAAAGTAACATTTTAATTAATTTTCACAATGTGTAAAGGTGGTCGTGGTGTGGCACCATGCGGGCGGCGGGGTGATGGCGTTTAATGTTCACCATGTGGTCTTTTTTACCTTAAGGTAATATTTTCCCGCTGCTGCGGTGAAAAGTAGTATGTGCAACAGAATTCTTGTTTTGCAGCAAAAAACAACTTTGCTCTCTTGCACAAATAACTCTTATCTATCTCTCATGTTCGGAGAATATCTCAATGGCGGGATGAGAAAAGAAATTACATTCCCAGGTACGTAAGTCATTTTGAAAAATAATAATTAATAAACTCATTTTTTTAAACTCGATTAAGTTAAACAACATTCGGTTTAAAGAAATCATTTTTGCATCACAATAAAATTGAGACGAAGTAACATTAACTATTTCGTCCATATTATTTGTACGAGCAACGCAAACGCATTTGAGACGTTTTTTTGAATTAGCAACTTACACTAAGGTCTCTGAAGTTACGTGCGTTAAAGGGACTAGTAACTTTGAGCGGACGCATAAAAGGCATCGTGGTTTATTATTATTTTATGTCTATCTTTAAATGTTACGTTGTTATGTTTGTGTAGTTATGGAATATCATAGCTTAAGATGATTCTAGTAAGAGTTCCAGCAAGAAACGAAACTTGACTGATATTGTCAGCAAATTTAGGAACAAAAAACTAGAAAGGGTTCTATTTTAGTTGGTTTTTCCCTCTATTTCAATCGTATCGCTTACGATTTGGACGCCTGTACTGTCAAGTTAAATAGTAGTAGCCCGCCCCAAACCTACCTCATTAGTTCCCTCATAAATTGTCAAGCAAACGTACGAGTGTACAGGTTGATAGCTAAATTATTATTGATACAAATTTGTCATTTGCTGAGAAATACTAGTTTATTGTTTTTATTCTTTCAAGTAAACAAATCGTACCAACCCTCTTACTTCATGGTTTCATGGTTTCAGTGAGAACGAGCAAGTGAAAGTAAAGGTTCTTTATTTTCCCAGGGAACTTAAGATTTCAAACAGTGATCAGTTAAAATAAAATGTGGGCCCGCGCTATTTTTTAGTGTGCCGAGAACAATGCGTTCTATGTACAAACAACCACGCGCGGATTCGCATTTAATCTGCATTACTCCTGACACGCATTCAGTGTGTCGAAGCCTTTACATGAATGGAAGACAATCTGTGCAGTTTTTTATTAAAACATTTGAGATACTAATTCACTGCCAATTAAAATCACTGCTAATTATAAATAATGACCCTGACACGATACTTACACGTAATGAAACTAATGAAACCGACCAATATGACATTTGAGTTGGTGTCACGACGACTGAATTTCGTACTAATCTTTAAACCATATTTTCTCATTCAATGAATCATAGAATTATTTGAATCCAGATCATCTCAACGGCAAAATGTCCGTCTCAAAATGTCAAGTCAATGAGTAGGTTCCAAATAACTGAATTTCATAATACTGTGATATTTAGATCCTAATCTCAGATTGACTTAGGTACCACGTGTTTTTTAATCGACAAGTAGTGAATATCTGACAAATAAATGTAGCCCTTTCCCTTTCTTACACTCGAAAATAGACAAAATGAGGGCTGTCGTTAGTTGAAAGATAAATCTACTTGTCGATTGTGAAAAAGGTCTTATAATGACTCGCACACATACACATAACATCACGCCTTCATTCCCAGAGTGGGGTAGGCAGAGCTACAGAAATACCAACAACTCCAAAAAGACTTAATTTGACGATTCTGTAACAACATTTTGCACATGTAGGCTAAGATGTTAACCTGGGCTGGAATTCTACATGGTAATAACGATATCGTTTTTGACCTGTTTCCGTATTGTCAACGTTTTGATAACTCTTATGTCATTTACAATAATGGCGACTGTGACATAAACGATTCTTAAACGTGTCAAACACGATATCGTTTTAACGCACCTGAATAGAGGCCCAGTGTATTAGTGACAGGTAGCAAACCCATCGCCTAACAGTACTACAAGCCTTTATTCCCTCTTTAGACGTAGTCGCCTCTTACGACATCCACTGGAAGACATGGAGTGGCACTATTCTAACCCGGCAGCCACACGGGGTATAATGACTAAAATTTAAAAATTGACAATTCTTATAATACCAGAATCCGGATTATTTGATTAGATTTGAACGGAGATGGCAGATAGCGAACTAAGACCAAGTTGTTTGATCAGTAGTTAACTGAAATAATTATTTAAAAGAATAAGTATCAAAATTTTTACATATTTCGTTTAGTTTTTTTTTTTTTTTATGTTAAGGAGAAGGCACACGAGCACTCAGGCCACCTGATGGTAAGTGGAAACTGAGACCCATAGACATTTGAATTGACTTTTTTTTTTTTGTTTTAACCATTAGTTACGTTTTTTAATAATTATTTTACTTAACTACTAACTGATCAAACAACAGGCCCTAAGCAAGTTAAATAAAAGCTTGTAAAACAGACAAGTGCGAGTGTCACTCGCACATTAATGGTTCCGTAAAACCCTGTATGAAGAAAGTTTCACTTTAAGACAAATTAAAGAAATCTGTGATGAAAAAATATCACCCACGCGTCATTTGACCCAGAATCATTTGTTTATTTTAATAATTTTCCGTTACGTGTAATTCATTAAATTAACCAAAGTAAATACAGCTGATTTTCATGTCGAGGTTGGAACATTTAACGGTATTCCAATGATTGTAGTGATTCAAGCAAACAAGTTGGCCTCTATTCTACCAGGTTAATTTTATTTTTCGGTGTGTTCACCGGGTTAGAATAGTGCCACTCCATGTCTTCCCGTGGATGTCGTAAGAGGCGACTAAGGGAATAAGGGCTTGTAGTACTGTTAGGCGATGGGCTTGCAACCTGTCATTAATACACTAGTAAACTTCTTGGCCTGATCGTGCAAAACGTGGTTACAGAATTATAAACAAGTCTTTTTAGAGTTGTTGGTATTTCTGTAGCTCTGCCTACGCCACTCTGGGAATGAAGGCGTGATGTTATGTATGTATGTATGTATGTAATTATACCAGCAGTTTCCTGCGACTCCGTCCGCGTCGAAGTCGTTAATCGCGGGTAAAAACCCTATGTCCTTGGTCGGGATTTAATTTATCTAGCTCCATACCAAATCTCATCGAACATCTATTCAAAATACAAATAGGAAAAATAGTTCCGCGGTTTTTTTGTAAAGTGATGTTTTTAATGCTTGCATATTTAGCCAACAGATTCAAACTTGGAAACCATTTTAAAAGTAATTGGACCACGCATAATTAAAGAGTTCGGCCTTAATATGATTAAATAGATTCATATTCGAAATAATTAATCGTGTTTCACGAAATTAAATCCTTTTTTTTTAATATTTGCACAATTGACATTTTGAGGTTATTTCGACACCCAAAAATATGGTCCATACACAATCACTGAAAATGGCGATAATCCTCCATTCACAAACACCGTGATTGGTTGTTTAGGGGTTTCCAAAGTAAATAAATAAAAAAACTTTAATCCCTAGATACAAGGAGCTTTAGTCCCGATTCGCAGAGATTTAAGTAGCATTTTAAGAGCATGAGAAATGAAAAAGTAATTTTATTTCTATGTGCAAGTAGGTAGCGAAGTGAAGCGCTGCAGGAACAGGTACCTACTGGTGGTACTTGGTGACCTCGCGCAGAATATGGCCAGCGCCTCCTTATTGAGCCGGCAGTGGTTGTGCTCGACCGCGTTGAGCGTGCGCGACACGCAGCTGACAGCCCGCTCACTGCGGATGGCGTACCAGTGCGCCAGCACGGTCGACATTATTTAAAAATTGTTTAAGAGGAACAAAAAGTGCTCAAGTTCGAAATTAAGTGACCGTAATACTTAAACATTTCCAAATACATTTTTATACGAAACATTGTTTGACTGAGGTGCGCTAGATATTACATCCAATTAGCTCTACGCCGTCTTTATTAATTATGTGACTGAGATAATTTACACTTTCTTGCAAAAATCTACATTTACTTAACATCCCCCAATTCCCTATTATTGGAACCTGTAATCTACTTTATACGTATATCGCCGTTGGATTTCACTACCGGGACAATGGGGGTGCCGTAGTCGGAATAATCTACACGGTAAATAGACCCGCCCGCCTCGAGACGACTCGTCGCCGAGCTCGCGCTCGACGCGCTCGCGGCTGGCACGGCGCAGCTAGCGGCGGCGGCGGCGCGGGCCGTGCGCGCACATGAACCGGTTCGTTATCAGACAGCTATAGACCGCTTACAGGTACCTAGTTAATCACGAAGGGTGAAGCCAGGCGAGCGTAATTTTTCGAGTTGTGAGTCACGTAATTTCGATCGCGTAATTTCTGCCTTTACAAAAGTCCAACTCATTTTGCGTCGCCGTGTGAACAAAACAGTAGTTTTGTATGAAACAGAATGCAATAGAAACTACGCGACTCACAACTCAAAAAATTACGGACGTATGCCTTCACTCTCAAAACACCATAAAACTCATTGCATTTGGCTCACAAATTGATCGTTCGAGATTGAATTAGGGTTTATTTGTAAACTTTTCAAATCCCGCATTAATCATCCCCCTAAACATTAATTACGTAGGTTAGGTTAGGTTACGTTAGATGTTTAAGATACCCTAAAAAATGGTTTCAGCAGACAAAAGCGTTCGATGAAATGAAATTTGATGGAATGGTACATTCGATGAAATGATAAACACCCCATTTATAGTTCCTGTAGCGGCACCTGTCGGCCGCATGCGCCTGGTGCGCCGTGCCGCAGCGCCACCGGCGCGCCCCCGCGCCCGGCCGCTGCCCCAGGCCCGCGCCCTGCTCGCGGCGGCGCCCCGCTCCCGCGCGCGTAGTGCAAGCCCTCGCTTGCCTCTCCAATTCTGGACTCTGTCCCCCTTGACGCTGCTCCCGTAGTGCCGTTCACCTCTGCGTGTTTTTCTGTAGCTTCCAGAGTCAATGCCAGTTCCTCCGCCTCTTTGTATTTTATTTTCTTCGTCGGAAAACTTGTAAATCGCATAGGTCGTACTCGAGGCGCGACACAATCTGGTCCCTCAAGTTATCTTCTAGCGTCGAGCACGTAGCACAGTCCCCGAAGCTACACGTAGCGGCTAGTGTTTAAGGGCCTCGCCGCGACTCACCAGCACGCTGTCAATGCTGTCATCGCTGCCTGAACACATGACGCTCGGCGATCTCCGACCGCTGTGGTTCCAGATGTTCCGTCACCAGTATCACTAAATCACGGTTGTCCTCGGGAAAACTAGGTGCGCACAAATTACTTTACAATATGTACGTACGTGGCCTCCCCGACAACGGTAATTAACATGGGCACTCCAATTTCCCCATAGGCTGGCTGAAAGGCTTAATTGTCTTAGTCTAGATGACAACAACACTTTATGAACTAGTGCATAAAATGCGAATTTATGGAGCCTATACCCAGCATAATGAAGGACTTTACGAGCATTGTGCAATGATTGACGAAATCTCCCGGATTTTAATAATCTTTACGTAACGATTTTTCATTTTGCGTAATCCCGTGTCCTTATTTCTGTAAAGACTAAAAACTTATTTTAACGTTGTGCATTTTTGATATTTTGGAATGGTTAGGGAATAATTTTTGCGTGAATTGCTTTAATTATCAGTATAAAAGTACTATTTATGTGGTAGAATACAATATTTATTTATTGCGCTATCGTACACAAACATGACAATTTATATTACATTAAAAAGTTTATCTCTCAGAAAAATCAACTTTCATCCATAATTTCGACGACTTTTTCACCATCATTATTACCAGAACCACCATCGCCAATATCTAAAACTGATACGATCGGTTTATGATAGCTGAAGTAAGAAACGAACAGTTTTGATTCGAACCTATTTAAATGTCTAATAAAGACCGCATCAATAGTAGTTTTGTATTTCGTTGTGCCAAGATTGCGATCATTAGACATAGTTAAACCAAATTAATTATTTAAAAAAAAACAATTAATAGTTGATTTTTATCGTCTGCAAAGTTTATGTTGAAATCTCCACTCAAAATAATTGGCAATTCATCAAAGCTTTATCCTTTTTTTTTGTAGCATTGCAGATGCGTCATGAGAATAAATGAATAAATGTTCATTAAAGATTTAAATGATATTAAAATTTATGATAGCTGAAGTAAGAAACGAACAGTTTTGATTTTTGAAGACCGCATCAATAGTAGTTTTGTATTTCGTTGTGCTAAGATTGCGATCATTAGACATAGTTAAACCAAATTAATTATTTAAAAAAACAATTAATAGTTGATTTTTATCGTCTGCAAAGTTCATGTTGAAATCTCCACTCAAAATAATTGGCAATTCATCAAAGCTTTATCCTTTTTTTTGTAGCATTGCAGATGCGTCATGAGAATAAATGAATAAATTTTCATTTAAGATTTAAATGATATTAAAATTTATGATAGCTGAAGTAAGAAACGAACAGTTTTGATTTTTAACATAAACACACACGAACACTCGCGCAAGCGCCCTGCGCCACCTAAACGAAGCAGCAGGCGCAAGCATACTCGCCGCGCCGTAGAAAAAGAGGGGGATACTTCCTCTCCTACGCCGCGCCAGCTGTCTACTTTCCATCCGTCTTACGAATTTTCGATCAGGTCACGTGTCCTGACGCGAGTTTAACATTTTTTACCCATTACAAATAAAGTGTACCACGCCGCTAAGGAAGTTACACTTCAAAAATATTTGAGTTTCAGTTCTAAGTATGGGAAACCCCAACTTTTTTATTTTTTTCTATTTTTGTGTGAAAATTTTAATGCGGTTCACAGAATACATCTACTTACCAAATTTCAACAGTACAGTTCTTAGTTTCGGAATAAAATGTCTGTGACATACGGACGCACAGACAGACAGACAGACATACATGACAAATCCATACGGGTTCCGTGTTTTGCCATTTGGCTACGGAACCCTGAAAATGCAGTGGGTAATTCGCGGTGGTACAAAAAGCCTTTTATATTCGTATTTAATAATTATCTGATTTTATTATGCTCGTAATTTATTAAATTCATGTCGTTGTCGTTAGTGGTAGTTCAAGAACTGTACAGTGAATAAAATATCGTTATAACGCAGTAGAATAGACGCCAAAAAGATACATTATTATTAGCAATTTAGGTTTGCCTAAGATCCCGGGCTTGCTCCTTCCGCCCAATTTGAGTACCTACCCTCAAGGATTGTGGACCTCGATCCAGACTGGGCGTCCCTCAGCAAAGTTCTGCTATTAAGATGATTGCAAAAGAATTATCGTGTCTATGTCGCGGTAGTTCAGTAAATAATAATAAGAATTGGACAAAGAAGAATCACCAAGGGGGAGAGTGGGTTATTTAAAAGTTTCTAAAATTATAGATTTAAAATACGGAGAGATCTCTGTATTGTGATATCGATAAGGTAATATTGAATAGTTAATCGAAAATAAGCAAAACTGATCATTTGATGTCAGGGAAAAGGTAATGAAAGTGTTATTTAGTTCAGAAAAAAAAAACACTGTTTTGTGACAATTTAATAGTACCTAATAAAATACAATGATTAATTCTTAATTTTGTTTGCTCCAGGAAAGCCGAATTTAGACCCAATATCCCAAGACCCAAGACACAATTCTAACCAGATGAAAAAGTATTCCAAATAAGTAGATACCTGTAGGTAACATCTTTATAGCGAAGCCAATTTCCATATCTGAGCCACGTTCGTAGCATTGTATACACAATCCAAATACAGCTTGCCCGGCGTATGAATGGCAATCGACGTTACCCTCTCAAATCTTATGAACTGACTTACCGCCGTACTCAGAGACGTCTTAGAGAAAATTACCTCGTTCTGTTTTAAAACTTATGTACCTATGTAAAATCACTACTAGGGAAGGAATGACTTAATCGGTCGGAAAAAGGGGTAGGCTCGATCGATTTTTCTCCTTGAGAATTATTCACACAGTCAAGGTACATCTATTGTAAATAAATACTCTTTAATTCAAATTCTAATTAAAAATCTGGATATTGAGATGACACGCGCCAAACTGTTTCTTATTGAAATCCAGTTATTAATGCTTGATCAATTTTTTTAAAGTGATCTTATTTTTAACCATGAACCAAAATATGAGGGCGTTACAAATTTATTTTTGCCTGGATTTGTCTGTGTGTCAGACTGCCTGTGACATCGCAGCGCCGGAACGAATGGACGGAACTGATCCAAATAATAGTGATACGCGTCGGGATATTTATGACGAAGTAATAAATAGTCGTGCTATTAAAACGATGTATTTAAATGAGTTTTGCCGACGTCTGCTGTAACTATTATTTTACTTCGTCGCCTAAAACACAAAACGCGTGGCTCAAAATTAAAATAATCCAAAATCCATACATGATGGATGAGAATGCTTCTTAGGTAGCGTTCTAGCGCCACCTGGCGTCCTCAATCAAATAGTAACAAGCTGTCCTTATGATAACTAGTACATAAATAACAACCCCCGATATGATGGGACCCTTTATTTCACAGCTGTTATCTGTTAAACGCAAAGAAAGCTAGTTTAAGCCACGATTAAACTAGCTTTCTTTTAAATAATACCGCGACAAAATTGGTCCATCCGTTTAGTCGTTTCACTACATGCCACTTACAGATACACAGATGCATAGACACACACACGCAGACACACATACAGAGATATAGACGTTAACTTATAACACTCCTCTTTTTGTCGCAGGTTAACATAATTGACTTTTCACGTCTTATTTAAATAATTATTAACTGCCTAAATACATTTGATTCGAACAAATCAAATTATTATTGTTTTCTTTTTACTTGAATAATTACCGTTATTTATCACATGCTTTTTCCAGTCAAAATTAGAAATGGATTTTTTTTTATTACCTACTGCGGTAAATTAGACTCAAAAGTAGGAGTGAAGGTACAAAATTCGCACACAGTTCAAAATTGGTAGCATTGTTCAAAACATTATGAAATCATTCCTCACTGATAAAAAAACGGACGGTTAAAGGTCACAAAAACGCTTTCACGATTTTCAGCAAAACGGTAAGTTTTATCATAAACTAAGTAAATACAAAAATTGTACATTAGATCTGATAATTATCTATTAAAAAAACCAAAAACTTTTTCCTAAGTGCCACCGTTTCTGAGTACCTATAAAGATTCAAACAGTTGGAAGAGTTGTAATCGTGATAATTATGCACACGTTTCCACGCCGCCTTTGAGGTAGTGTACTTGGCGCGTTTTTTTTAACGTGGTTTCCCCGGTAGGCCTATTCCACGGATCTTTCGTGATTCTGTTAATTTGAAACTATTGAATAATAAAATATGAGAATTGTTTAGATTTCATTTATGATGGTGTTTTGAATAATCCTACCAACTTTAAGCTGGGTGCGAATTTTTATACCGTCATCGGATGTCTAAATTGACCGGACTATTATTCCATAAATAATTAATAACAAGAATTAGATTATTTCGACAAATTAAAGTATTATCTTCATAATTAAAAAAGAAGAATTATACGTGTAGCTATAAGTTACGTATTGATTAATGTATCATAAAAAATCTTACCTAAGGTCTCTCGGGTCTTGTAAGATACGGCTCAAACTGGCCGCCCCCGAGCTGATCGCAGATGTTAGCGCGACGCAAGGTTTCTGCATGGAGACGAGGCATCATAGTGTTATCTACATTGATACTACTTCTCAGAGTGTCAAATGCACTACATATCCTACGCCGCATTTCGTCTGCAGTGTCACACTCGGCCTCAAACACCCTTTCTTTTACGTAACCCCATAAGAAGAAGTCTAGTGGAGTTAGGTCGGGCGAACGAGCAGGCCAGGCGTGAGGACCATATCTTCCAATCCAGCGGTTCGGGAATGTGTTATTGAGGTGTTCTCTCACTGTACGTATGGTGTGCGGAGGAGCTCCGTCATGCATAAACCAAATTGTGGGCAGTTGTGCAAGAGGCACGTCCTCCATGTCGTCCCACTCGGCTTCTAGCTCATCGCGTAAATACCTTAATTCCCTATGCAGGTCTCGTTGTAAAAAATCCAGATATCTTTGCCCGTTCATACGTTCAGGCAAAAAAACTGGTCCTAGAATTTTGTTTTTGTAAATACCAGCCCACACATTCACGGACCAGCGGGTTTGATGCCCTGTTTGCTGAACTACGCGCGGATTTGCATGGGCCCAAAAATGAGAGTTGCGCCGGTTCCACATTCCATTTCTGGTAAAGGTCGACTCATCAGTCCAAATGATATGAGAAACAAAATTAAAATGTGCGTATCGACGTTGCTGGTCTGCCAGCCACCTGCAGTAATCGCGTCTGCGATCCCGGTCTCCAGGCACAAGTGCGTGCACTTTGTGAATCCGGTACGCGCGTTGCCTGTCTCTGCGGAGAACTTTATGAACAGTCCAGTGTGATACTCGTATACCGCGACGCCTTAATAAGCGCGCTGCAGTGCGAGTGCCAATTCGTGGGTTGCGTCGAACTACATCCAAAATGCTGTTTACGGCTCGCACGTTAATTGATCTGCCGGTGCCTTCTTCTTGTGGGACAATAGGCACATTATCAAGTACCCGTTGATACGCGCGAGTTATGACGCGGGGGTCTACCGGAGGCCTTGCGTTGGGATACCTTTGAACGTAAATTCGCAAGGCCTCGCTAGCGTTTCCCAAGGCCTCCCCGTAACACAACAACATCTGACCATATTCCCTTGCACTAAACAGATTACTCATTATTATAACAAAATAAGAACAGAGATTTTTTTTAATACACGTAACCGTTGCAACACAACGAACTTTAATGTAACGTACAAAAGAATATAATTCACTCTGTGTCATGTAAAAAACGAAATGTGGGTACAATTATGTTCGGTATGATGATAATTTAGTGGGTACTTAGATGCTAAGTCGGTAATAAACATTTTCTTAATGCATTTACTCATAAAGTAGTTGCAAGTTTTTTAGGGTTCAGTAGTCAAACTAACGGCTTCGGAACCCTACACTGAGTATGGCCCGACATGCTATTGCCTGGTTTTTTTGTTTATGTATAACCGATGTTTACTTTAAAATAACTAGTAAGGATTTAATGTATAGAAATTTCCTTTGAAAAGTACTTCATAAAATGTAAACTTTATTAAGTTTATAATTTTATCTAAACATCATAATTAAGTTGATTGAGTACCAATCGTTTAACAATATTTTTTAATGATTCTTCCTGAAGTTACAAGAAGACTGTAGGAAAAGTACTTTATTTTTATTACCATCTTTTAGCAAAAACTTGCAGCAATGTCAAACGGCTAAATAAGGGGCTCAAACGGCACGGGTCAGAAAACGCCGCCTAACAAAAGTACCAACGGCCTGTGTTACCACAACTTTTACAACGATAACCTGCATACATCAATATTTTAATAACAAAATGGAGGGTGTCTTAAATTCAACATACCTGTCACAACCTCACAACTATACGATCTCAGATATAAAGAACAGTTTGTAAACAATCTTGAGAGCACTGATGGTATGAATGTTTTCATAAAATTAGACACTTTAGTTTTCGCTTAATTAAATAGTGCAATTATGTGTGTAAAGAGTCACGAGAGTGTGTACGTGTTTTTATTTTGTGTTAGCACCATACATTTTAAACCAGTAGAACTTAGTTTACA